>JZKD02S2431030.1:0-18040 GCA_000966675.3 Picea glauca
GGGCATGGAGGTGGAGGTCGTGGGAGAGGAGGAGAGTATGGGCGTGGAGGTGGAGGCCATGGTAGAGGAGGAGAGTATTGGCATGGAGGTGGCCGAGAGAAATGGGTGGGGCTGCATGTAACAAATCGAGGAGCGGAGCTTGGTGATGGAACCTGAGTGGTGTATGGGTGGCCAGCCACCACCAAAAGTTAAATCCAAAACTTTGGGACTGTAGGTTTTTTTTGCAATAAAATGGATGGGAAGTTTTAGGTTCAAACCCCCTACCCTCCATTTGAATTTCTAGGAAATTATTGAACTTTTTGGGCAAAGGAGAAGGGGGAGGACTGGGGTTTAGATCCCAGGGCTTCCCAGTGACATGCCTAGGTTTGGAATCTTTATAAAATAACTTCACAACTTAAAAAATCTAAAGGAGCCATGGAGGCTTGGGCTTGGTGCCCAAGAGGGGTTCAAATACCCTCTCCTTTGCATATTTTACACACACATAACTTCCTGAAATCAACAACTGAACAAATAAATTTGAACCAACAACCAATACTACACTTGAACCAGACAAATAAACACCAATTTGAAGGAAAAATACAAATTCTTCATGCAGGATCTCAACACAACCATCAATATTTTCCTTAGTTTCTTTTCATGGAAAGAGGATTGATGGGTTACCTGGTTAATTTGTTTGAAGATTGCTACATGGAATCTGGATGCCCACTAAACAGTTGTAGATACTATCATAAAAATCCCCCTCTTCTTCCATGAATTCCTGTTGCAGAGCTTTCCCCCTTTGGCCAAACTGTCAAAATGGCTTGAGAGAGGGGAGAAGCGTAAGTTTTGATTTTTTTTTATTTTTTCAAAAAAACCAATTTTCCCAAAATTTGCATGAGGCTACATGCCTCCTCCCATATTTTCCAAATTTATGAATATATTTCATAAAAATTTTAATTAATTTTTTAATATTTCTTGGAAAAATGTGCAAGTCAAAGTTTGACTTTGANGTATGGGTGTGGAGGTGGAGGCTGTGGGAGAGGAGGAGAGTATGGGCATGGAGGTGGCTGAGGGAAATGGGTGGGGATTCATACAACAACAAGAGGAGAGGAGCTCAGTGGTGGCACCTGGGTGGTAGATGGGTGGCCGACCACCTCCAAAGATTAAATCCAAAACTTTGGGACTGTAGGTTTTTCTGGCAATAAAATGGACGGGAGGTTTTGGGTCCAAACCCCGTGCCCTCCATTTGAATTTCTGGGCAATTATTGAAATTTTGGAAAAAGGAGAAGGGGGAGGACTGGGGTTCAAATCGCAGGGCTTCCCAGTGACATTCCTAGGCCTGCAATCTTCAACAAATAACTTCATAACTTAAAAAATCTAAAGGAGCCATGGAGGCTTGGGTTTGGTGCCCAAGACGGGTTCGAATCCCCTCTCCTTTGCATCTTTTACACACACATAACTTCCTCAACTCAACAACTTAAAAAATAAATCTAAACCAACATCCAATACCACACTTGAACCGGTCAAATAAGCACCAATTTGAAGGAAAAATAAAAATTCTTCATGCCGAATCTCAACACAACCATCAAAATTTTCCTTAGTTTCTTTTCATGGAAAGAGGATTGATGGGTTACCCGGTTAATTTGTTTGAAGATTGTTGCATGGAAGATGGATACCCACTACAGAGTTGTAGTTTCTGTCAGAAAAACCCCCCTCTTCTACCATGAATTCTTGTTGTAGAGCTTCCCCCCTTTGGCCAAACTGTCAAAATGGCTTGGGAGAGGGGAGAAGGGTGAGTTTTGATTTTTTTTTTAATTTTTCAAAAAAACCAATTCCCCAAAATTTACATGAGGCTATGTGCCTCCTCCCATATTTTCCAATTTTCTAAATATATTTAATAAAAATTTTAATTGATTTTTTAATATTTCTTGGAAAAATGTGCTAGTCAAAGTTTGACTTTGACTTTGACTTTGACCCTGCTACTGCTGACTTAGCCCAAAAATGTTGCCCGGTGAGACGTCATCGGAATCAAATGAAAGTCACATCGTTCGAAAGGTATCGATGATTCCATCAGGAACATGTCATCACCAACTTGAGATAATTCCACCTCAATCCTCAAATCTGGCCCGAAACAGTGGCCACTTAAAACTCCTAACTTGTTGCTGGGCCCACATGACACCCAATCATGCGAAAGGTGCCAAATTGCCATACGATATCCAATCGAGGCAAATGAGGTACCTTCGGAAAGGTATCGATGAGTAATTTGATGAGGAAACAATATATTTTTGTGTTGTGGTCATTTACGACTGTCTTAGCTATTATGAAACCCTGCCATGTGAGCTGGCAGACCCCTTTTTGCCTAAAATCATTGACTAAATTGTGACAGCTCTAACCGGGCCATCCCAGGTCGAAATGACGCAAATGAGATGTTGTTGGAAAGGTGTCTAAGTCTATTACAACATGTAATATTTGAATATCTGATTTATATAACTTTACCCACCAATTTTAAATCATGAAGCACTGTAACCAATTTGGTGTCCAGAAGTGGTCATGAACTTGCGAAAGCTCGCTCTTACCAATAGGGGGTCAAAACCAACCATGGGATATACCGTTGGAAAGGTATCACACTTCCCTACACCATGTTTGGGTTTGATTTTCCTTTTGAGACCATAATATGAACAGAATCATACCAGCAAGTCACAACTATTGGTTTTGGCCATTCGAGTGAAGTTGACTTTGCGTCCCTCCGATGGGGTCATACTGACTCGTAATCAGCCTCATGACAGACCATTGAAAATATTGTCCTGATTCCTACCACATGGAAGTGTTGTATTCCCTGAATCGAATAGCCTTGACATGAGGAAGAAATGTCATGGGAAGGCCCACAACTCCCTGAAGGCAACCAATTGATACTCTTTCAAGGGCAGAGGCCATAGTAACTATGACCCCCACCACTGTCTTTGACTTGAACCATAGAACCATGGGGCGTTTATGGAGAAGTAACTGTGTAAAACACCATGTTGAGCCCAGAGTAGATTTTTGGGTAAACATTCTTGGCGTCGGAGGGGAAATGCCTTCCAAAGCATGTCGAACAATGGGATCACTTGCGTGACAGGCGGGAATACTCAGTGGAAATTCTTACTTTCAAAGTGACCTATGTGGGGGAGGGGAGAATTCAACTTTAGTATAAGGACCATTTTTCACATTAGGGATAACAGAAGAATGAAAGTGGTGCAGTAAATAAATACAACAGAATTTATACTGAGATTCACATAAGATAGAAGAATGGGAAAAATGACTCGGGTTTTGTTCAGCAATGTGGCCCAAGTGACATGGGTCCCTCACCCGAATTATGGCTTAACTGTGAGAATCAAGGCTTAAGGTGAACCTTGGCCCAACACAAAGTCTCATGCATACCTTCGATTCTCGACACACAAAAAAGCAAACGAGAATTTTTGAAATCAACTACCCACTAGAGGAATACTAACAAGAAAAATCGTCAAACAAGGGAATAAATAAATATAAATAACTTGCGGAAGTAGGTGCTAAAATCTCAACTGCTCATAAGTGATGGAACTTTGTAGGAAAACGACCATTTCTTGGAGAAATCATATTGTAAGTGGTCAGGTAAAGTGTAGTTGCAATCACATAGCTATGTAAGCCATCCTGCCATCATGGTTTTTAGCTTCACCAGAGAATGATATGCTACCTCCTTAGACTTTCCCTGCTAACTTTGATGAAATAACAACTAGGTTTACTCCCATTTAAGATGACTCTAAGACAAAGTTTCCCAAAATGTCAAGTATGATAAAAGGGATTCTAGGAATCTAGTATTTTCAAGCAACCACCCAATAATAAGGACAATATCCTTTGCATTGAACACTAGAAAAACCCAAAAAGAAGGAAACCTACAACGTTAAAATGAAAAAACACCAACCCATGGAAAAATCAAAGAAGGGATTATACTCCAAAATCGGAACCAAAGAAACAAAGACTCAATAGTTGAAACCAAGGGAAAATATACAAGCATGAAAAGGTAACAACACATACATATAAGAAAGAGAATCGATAACATTGAATAGATACAAATAAAAAAGAACAAATGGTGACTTATGTACAATATGACGAGGCCTATCATAAGTAAAATAAATTTAGGTGATGACCATTCACGGGGAATTGAAGTGGTTCGCCATCGAAGGTTTTTAATCTGAAAGCATTAGTCCCTAAGACCTCGTAGATTGTGTAAGGACCCAACCATAATGAATCAAACTTGCAATGTTTGGATGGGGCCTCATGTGCTTTGTCCCGTAATAAGACATCATCTCCTACTTTGTAATTTACCATTGTGGCTCTTTTATCGAAGGAACGTTTAACAATGTCTTGCTTCTTTTGGAGGTGTTGGAATGCGTCCTTTCTCACCTCTTCTAATTCATGGAGTGTGTCTAAATGATGTTGTAATGGTTGGAAATCATCTTATGCCTCAGCAATAGCCAACCTCAAGGCTGGAATTTGTAAGTGAACAGGCAGGACAGTAGGAGCACCATACATCGGAATGTAAGGACTTTGACCCATTGTTGTATTTGGAGTTATACGATCAGCCCATAAAGCAAAGTTTAACTTTGTATGCCAATCATGCTTGTTATCCTTGACTATCCTCTTAAGGATCCGAATCAGATTTTTATTTGTTGATTCAGCCAAACCATTACCTTGGGGGTAATAGGTGGAATATCGAAAAAGTTGGATGTTGTATGTAACACCAAGGGGTAACATGACATTAGACATGAAAGCTGATCTCTTATTGATTAATATCTCGGCAGGGGTCCCAAAACAGGATTAAATGTTATGTTCAACGAATTTTACCACCTGTTGACTCGTAGGATTCGTAAGAGCGATTGCTTCAGCCCACTTTGTAAAGTACTCTGTGGATGTTAAGATGAATACATGACCAACACTGACGGTGGTGAAATTGGCCCAATAAAGTCCATGCCCCATCTTGTGAAAGGGACAAAAAAACTTAACTTTATGGCTTTGGATGTAATGTTGAAATTGTTCCAATGCTTTATACAAGGAATAACAATGTTTCTCCAGTGTAGAATAATTCAGTTGGTGTGGTTTCAAATTTTGGCTCACGAAGGCGATTGGCCTAATATTTTCCTCATGATCCTTTTGCAACAAGATTGCAGAAATTGTCTCCTCTGATGAATTAGTGTACATGAAAAAGTCTTTAGAGGGATCAGGATTGACTAACAGAGGGGAAAAAGCAATGGATTTCTTAATAGATTCAAAATCCTGATAGATAGCGGGGTCCCATTTGAACCGAATGTCTTTCTTCATAAGATGATTTAGAGGTTTAACTACTTGAGAAAAATCAGGAATGAAGCGTCTCAGGAAGTTTATCTTTCCAAAGAAAGATTGCATTTCCTTTTTATTGGTAGGAAAGGGAAGATTTTTTATTGCTACCACTCTCATAGGATCAACTTTTACACCTTCTTGAGAGACGATGTGACCCAAAAGTTTTCCCTACATCACACCGAAAATGGTTTTCTTAGGATTTAAAGATATGCCAAACCTACGACATCTAAGGAGAACCTACCTAAGGTGATCAAAATGACTACTTGATTCTTTGGAAAAGACCACGAGGTCGTCGAAGTAAACAACAATGATCTTCCCCAATAATCCTCTAAAATCAATGGCCATGACACGTTGAAAGGTGTTCCCAACATTAATCAATCCAAAAGGCATCTTTTTATATGCATATGTGCCCCAACGAGTGGTGAAGGTGGTTTTATGACTATCAGAAGGATTGAGGGCTATCTGATTGTAACCTGAGAAACCATCTAAAAGGGACATCATTTGAGACCTAGAGACTTGTTGGAAAATCTCTTCCATAGGTGGGACGGGGTAGTTGTCCTCTAGGGATACTCTATTCAAATGTCGAAAGTCGACACACAAACGAATATTGCCAGTTTTCTTCCTAACGGGAACCAAATTAGATACCCATTATGAGTAATGGACATGGTAAGTTACCTTGGATGCTTCCATATTGTCCAATTCAGCTTTAATTGTTTGTTCCAAAGCAGGGTTGTTGTTTTCTGTCTCTGTCTGTAAGGTTTCGAATCAGGGATTATGGGTATTGCATGGACTATCTCATGCATATCAAAAACCTTGAGGTCTTTATAGGACCAAGCGAAAACATCCTTGAACTCTATCAAGAGTTCCATGAATCAAGCGACCTCAGAAGGGGAACAATATGCACCTATATAGACCAATTTTGGATCTTTCTCGGTCCCAAGGTTAATAGGTATGGCTTCTCACACCTTCCTAATAGATTCACTATCAAAACTAGGCACAAAAGTAGTGGCATCATTGGAATCAAACATCGATTCCAATACTGACAAACTAGGGGGGATATTATTTGTCTTTAATTGGATTATGTTCCCTGTTTCCTCTTCCAACTCATGGTTGATATGTAAATATTCGAACTCCTCCTTGTTTTGAAGGAATCTACATATCTGTTCATCAGTATCAAAAGCTTGCCAAGAGTTGGCATTATCAGGTAACGCAGGTGTATGTAAAATTTGGACTTGTATATCTTCAATAGACCTTATGAAATCTGAGGTGAAACAAGAACCAGCCAAGGCCAAAGTATCAACTACGTGGTTTGCAGCCCTAGGCACGACTTGAATGTTGAAAGATAAGAACTTCTCAATAAGTTCCTTAGCCCTTCGATGGTATTGTTTGAGGCATGGGATGTGAACTTCATATTTAACTCTAATTTGACTCACAACCAATTAAGAATCCCCACTCACCAAAAAATGGCATATTCATAATCCTAAGGCATTTTAGAGGCCTTGAACTAAGGCTTCATATTCAACCATATTATTAGTGTTAGGAAATTCTAACCTAAAAGAGAAAGGGATTGTGTTTCCCTTGGAATGACACAAAAGGACCCCAACCCTAGATCCATTCTTGGATTTAGCACCGTCAAAATCCATACTCCACACCATTTCTTCCAACTTAGAAGGAGGGACATGTGCATATTCCTCAGATAACATAGTATATGTACGCATACCTGTATCTTGAAAATACACATGTTTCCTATTATAGGAAGAAGGTACAACCTGCTCTCGGTACTTTGGTTCCCTCCTAATGACTACTTCAACACCCTTATGAGGAAAGGTGAAGTGGGTCCCCTCCATGAAGTAATGATCCTTATTTACTTTGGTGGACCACTCCCTCCCTAAAATCATCCCATATGCTTCAGGTATATCTTCTACGATCACGTTTATGAGCTTGCTCACCTCTGGAGCTTGGTCATAAGAAATGGATAAGTCTTTAATGTAACCGATGGTTTCTTCAATCCTAGAATCCAAAGCTAACATGTATTTACATAGGCCTGTGCATTTAAGACCCAGTCTTCTCATGACTCAAAATAAATTGTGCCTCGCTCTTGTGTCAGCGACACAGTTATAGAGCACAAAATCAAAAATGAAAACTGAGATATAGAAAGGAGAAATCCCAAGGTCTAAATCAGTAACATCATATGCTTCCCTAGGTTGAGAAGTGGACTCTTTGGAAAGAGGAAGTCTTTGTTCTGTTTGTGGAGTAAGGTGTGCTTGTAGAACACGTGAAATATTTTCAAATTGAGCGGGTGTTCTAAGAAAATCTAATAATGTCATGTGGGTAGGAACCTTCGCTAGATCTTCAACGACATTGTAAGGCATCGGTGTTAGGAAACATGGCAGTGGATTATTAGGAAAGTTTACCTTATTTGGGGTCCAGGGAACCCTGTTCCTTGTAGGGGAAGGTAATCTACCATTCACGGGAAGTTTTCCATTTTCAATGTCCTTGGGGTAAATTTTGGCCTCTTCCACACCTTGCAGAGTGGTTTTAGGGTCCTGACTCCTAGTTTCTACAACAAAGATTCTGAAAGCAAGAGGATTTCCATCAAAGGGAATAGAGTCTTCCATGTTTACTTGGTCATTTTGGGAAGTGGAAGAAAGTTTGTTTTTCACTGGAGGTAGAGGTGCTTTTCCGTTTTTAGACAATTCGATGTGACGTGTATATGAGTAACAATACTCAGGGTCATGGTAGTCCTGGAAAAAGTGACACCAATCAACTTCATCAATATGTTTCCTAGGAGGAGGAGTAGGAGGGAAAGGAGTTATTGGCCTCAGAACAGTAGAAAACTGCTTGGCATTGACCTTTCAATTAAGAGAAAGTATTAGGTTGTTCATGTTCATTAACAACTTGAGTGTTTCAGAACTTTCCCTTTCTTCAATCCTTGAAGTTTGGACAGGTGGATGTTCATACCGAGGACCCTCATTTCAAGCTACATCATCCTAGGTCTCTCGTTAAAATGGGGCTACGCTAAAGTTGAGAGAATCATACCGGATTCCTCCATGTTTCTTTCAATTTCCAGGGTGCTAGTCTTGGCTGCATCTAAAGTTTGTGTTGATTTATCTTTTAATATATATTTTACATTCAGATTCATAACAGTCATGTAATAATGGAACAAATTGTTCCCAGATGGTTGGGAAGTGGTTGGGATCCTATTCAAGGTCCAGGTAAAGCGTTGATTAAAATTTTGTATTTGCTCACCCTCATGGATGGAGATGGTTGTGAAATCCCTAAGCAGAGAAGCGAAATCATCTGCCCCTTGGAAATGTTTATTGAATTATTGGATCATAGTGTCCCAATATGGGATACTATCATTAGGAAGCAAGCGATACCATCTCACTACTTCACCCTCGAAGGTCCTCACAAAATTCTAATGATGACATCGGGAATTGTTATGTCCATAATTGATAATGCATCATAGAAGTTTTGTATATGTTCTTCAACACTCAAAGTACCACTGCCACTAAATTTAGGAAGCCTATTTGGGGCATCTGCAGGTATGTCATGAAGAGGTCTGGCCAACCTCAAAGGAGTGTCGAGTTTCCATGGCATTGCCATCGGGACAACTATGGGGTGAAAAACAACAGTTGTTGAAATGATGGGAGAAACAACCCAATGATTAGTATTTTTTGTTGGATTAACTAAATTTTTCTTTAGTAAGGGGCTTTGAATAGGAGAAGAGGAAGAGGGTGAATCAATTCACACTACAGAGGTAACACGTTTCCCTGGTTTCCCAGGTGTATGTGTCTCACTACTTGTTTTCTTTCGCGAACTTTGACTTCTTGTAACCCTGGGGGACACTGTTTCCCTAGTCTTAGGATACTTCCACCCTGCCAGCTTGCAAGGGGACAAGTAAGTACTTTGAGTACAAGGGGTGTATCACCGATAATCCTACTCTTTCTAACACAATGCAAAATAACCCAAATAAAAACGAAGCTTTGTTTTTTTGTTCTTCTCGAAGTGGAAGGTAAGATATGATAGACTTATAACTTCTCACGTGAGTTCAAACAAGTAAAATAGAAGACCTACAAGGTAAAAGGAAAGGAAAAATCGATGGTATTTATAAATCCCAGGTGCAATGGAAATTGCAAGGAAACTGAACTATAACAAGTACCAAAGAATATTCCAAAGGGTCNGTATGGGTGTGGAGGTGGAGGCTGTGGGAGAGGAGGAGAGTATGGGCATGGAGGTGGCTGAGGGAAATGGGTGGGGATTCATACAACAACAAGAGGAGAGGAGCTCAGTGGTGGCACCTGGGTGGTAGATGGGTGGCCGACCACCTCCAAAGATTAAATCCAAAACTTTGGGACTGTAGGTTTTTCTGGCAATAAAATGGACGGGAGGTTTTGGGTCCAAACCCCGTGCCCTCCATTTGAATTTCTGGGCAATTATTGAAATTTTGGAAAAAGGAGAAGGGGGAGGACTGGGGTTCAAATCGCAGGGCTTCCCAGTGACATTCCTAGGCCTGCAATCTTCAACAAATAACTTCATAACTTAAAAAATCTAAAGGAGCCATGGAGGCTTGGGTTTGGTGCCCAAGACGGGTTCGAATCCCCTCTCCTTTGCATATTTTACACACACATAACTTCCTCAAGTCAACAAATTAAAAAATAAATCTAAACCAACATCCAATACCACACTTGAACCGGTCAAATAAGCACCAATTTGAAGGAAAAATAAAAATTCTTCATGCTGGATCTCAACACAACCATCAAAATTTTCCTTAGTTTCTTTTCATGGAAAGAGGATTGATGGGTTACCTGGTTAATTTGTTTGAATATTGTTGCATGGAAGATGGATACCCACTACAGAGTTGTAGTTTTTGTCAGAAAAACCCCCCTCTTCTACCATGAATTCTTGTTGTAGAGCTTCCCCCCTTTGGCCAAACTATCAAAATGGCTTGGGAGAGGGGAGAAGGGTGAGTTTTGATTTTTTTTTTAATTTTTCAAAAAAACCAATTCCCCAAAATTTGCATGAGTCTACGTGCCTCCTCCCATATTTTCCAATTTTCTAAATATATTTAATAAAAATTTTAATTGATTTTTTAATATTTCTTGGAAAAATGTGCAAGTCAAAGTTTGACTTTGACTTTGACTTTGACCCTGCTACTGCTGACTTAGCCCAAAAATGTTGCCCGGTGAGACGTCATCGGAATCAAATGCAAGTCACATCGTTCGAAAGGTATCGATGATTCCATCGGGAACATTTCGTCACCAACTTGAGATAATTCCACCTCAATCCTCAAATCTGGCCCGAAACAATGGCCACTTAAAACTCCTAACTTGCTGCTGGGCCCACATGACACCCAATCATGCGAAAGGTGCCAAATCGCCATACGATATCCAATCGAGGCAAATGAGGTACCTTTGGAAAGGTATCGATGAGTAATTTGATGAGGAAACAATATATTTTTGTGTTGTGGTCATTTACGACTGTCTTAGCTATTATGAAACCCTGCCATGTGAGTTGGCAGACCCCTTTTTGCCTAAAATCATTGACTAAATTGTGACAGCTCTAACCGGGCCATCCCAGGTCGAAATGAGGCAAATGAGATGTTGTTGGAAAGGTGTCTGAGTCTATTACAGCATGTAATCTTTGAATATCAGATTTATATAACTTTACCCACCAATTTTAAATCATGAAGCACTGTAACCAATTTGGTGTCCAAAAGTGGTCATGAACTTGCGAAAGCTCGCTCTTACCAATAGGGGGTCAAAACCAACCATGGGATATACCGTTGGAAAGGTATCACACTTCCCTACACCGTGTTTGGGTTTGATTTTCCTTTTGATACCATAATATGAATAGAATCATACCAGCAAGTCACAACTATTGGTTTTGGCCATTCGAGTGAAGTTGACTTTGCGTCCCTCCTATGGGGTCATACTGACTCGTAATCAGCCTCATGACAGACCATTGAAAATATTGTCCTGATTCCTACCACATGGAAGTGTTGTATTCCCTGAATCGAACATCCTTGACATGAGGAAGAAATGTCATGGGAAGGCCCACAACTCCCTGAAGGCAACCAATTGATACTCTTTCAAGGGCAGAGGCCATAGTAACTATGACCCCCACCACTATATTTGACTTGAACCATAGAACCATGGGGCGTTTATGGAGAAGTAACTGTGTAAAACACCATGTTGAGCCCAGAGCAGATTTTTGGGTAAACATTCTTGGCGTCGGAGGGGAAATTCCTTCCAAATCATGTCAAACAATGGGATCACCTGCGTGACAGGCGGGAATACTCGGTGGGAATTCATACTTTCAAAGTGACCTATGTGGGTGAGGGGAGAATTCAACTTTAGTATAAGGACCATTTTTCACATTAGGGATAATAGAAGAATGAAAGTGGTGCAGTAAATATATACAACCGAATTTATACTAAGATTCACATAAGATAGAAGAATGGGAATAATGACTCGGGTTTTGTTCAGCAATGTGGCCCAAGTGACATGGGTCCCTCACCCGAATTATGGCTTAACTGTGAGAATCAAGGCTTAAGGTGAACCTTGGCCCAACACAAAGTCTCATGCATACCTTCGATTCTCGACACACAAAAAAGCAAACGAGAATTTTTGAAATCAACTACCCACTAGAGGAATACTAACAAGAAAAATCGTCAAACAAGGGAATAAATAAATATAAATAACTTGCGGAAGTAGGTGCTAAAATCTCAACTGCTCATAAGTGATGGAACTTTGTAGGAAAACGACCATTTCTTGGAGAAATCATATTGTAAGTGGTCAGGTAAAGTGTAGTTGCAATCACATAGCTATGTAAGCCATCCTGCCATCATGGTTTTTAGCTTCACCAGAGAATGATATGCTACCTCCTTAGACTTTCCCTGCTAACTTTGATGAAATAACAACTAGGTTTACTCCCATTTAAGATGACTCTAAGACAAAGTTTCCCAAAATGTCAAGTATGATAAAAGGGATTCTAGGAATCTAGTATTTTCAAGCAACCACCCAATAATAAGGACAATATCCTTTGCATTGAACACTAGAAAAACCCAAAAAGAAGGAAACCTACAACGTTAAAATGAAAAAACACCAACCCATGGAAAAATCAAAGAAGGGATTATACTCCAAAATCGGAACCAAAGAAACAAAGACTCAATAGTTGAAACCAAGGGAAAATATACAAGCATGAAAAGGTAACAACACATACATATAAGAAAGAGAATCGATAACATTGAATAGATACAAATAAAAAAGAACAAATGGTGACTTATGTACAATATGACGAGGCCTATCATAAGTAAAATAAATTTAGGTGATGACCATTCACGGGGAATTGAAGTGGTTCGCCATCGAAGGTTTTTAATCTGAAAGCATTAGTCCCTAAGACCTCGTAGATTGTGTAAGGACCCAACCATAATGAATCAAACTTGCAATGTTTGGATGGGGCCTCATGTGCTTTGTCCCGTAATAAGACATCATCTCCTACTTTGTAATTTACCATTGTGGCTCTTTTATCGAAGGAACGTTTAACAATGTCTTGCTTCTTTTGGAGGTGTTGGAATGCGTCCTTTCTCACCTCTTCTAATTCATGGAGTGTGTCTAAATGATGTTGTAATGGTTGGAAATCATCTTATGCCTCAGCAATAGCCAACCTCAAGGCTGGAATTTGTAAGTGAACAGGCAGGACAGTAGGAGCACCATACATCGGAATGTAAGGACTTTGACCCATTGTTGTATTTGGAGTTATACGATCAGCCCATAAAGCAAAGTTTAACTTTGTATGCCAATCATGCTTGTTATCCTTGACTATCCTCTTAAGGATCCGAATCAGATTTTTATTTGTTGATTCAGCCAAACCATTACCTTGGGGGTAATAGGTGGAATATCGAAAAAGTTGGATGTTGTATGTAACACCAAGGGGTAACATGACATTAGACATGAAAGCTGATCTCTTATTGATTAATATCTCGGCAGGGGTCCCAAAACAGGATTAAATGTTATGTTCAACGAATTTTACCACCTGTTGACTCGTAGGATTCGTAAGAGCGATTGCTTCAGCCCACTTTGTAAAGTACTCTGTGGATGTTAAGATGAATACATGACCAACACTGACGGTGGTGAAATTGGCCCAATAAAGTCCATGCCCCATCTTGTGAAAGGGACAAAAAAACTTAACTTTATGGCTTTGGATGTAATGTTGAAATTGTTCCAATGCTTTATACAAGGAATAACAATGTTTCTCCAGTGTAGAATAATTCAGTTGGTGTGGTTTCAAATTTTGGCTCACGAAGGCGATTGGCCTAATATTTTCCTCATGATCCTTTTGCAACAAGATTGCAGAAATTGTCTCCTCTGATGAATTAGTGTACATGAAAAAGTCTTTAGAGGGATCAGGATTGACTAACAGAGGGGAAAAAGCAATGGATTTCTTAATAGATTCAAAATCCTGATAGATAGCGGGGTCCCATTTGAACCGAATGTCTTTCTTCATAAGATGATTTAGAGGTTTAACTACTTGAGAAAAATCAGGAATGAAGCGTCTCAGGAAGTTTATCTTTCCAAAGAAAGATTGCATTTCCTTTTTATTGGTAGGAAAGGGAAGATTTTTTATTGCTACCACTCTCATAGGATCAACTTTTACACCTTCTTGAGAGACGATGTGACCCAAAAGTTTTCCCTACATCACACCGAAAATGGTTTTCTTAGGATTTAAAGATATGCCAAACCTACGACATCTAAGGAGAACCTACCTAAGGTGATCAAAATGACTACTTGATTCTTTGGAAAAGACCACGAGGTCGTCGAAGTAAACAACAATGATCTTCCCCAATAATCCTCTAAAATCAATGGCCATGACACGTTGAAAGGTGTTCCCAACATTAATCAATCCAAAAGGCATCTTTTTATATGCATATGTGCCCCAACGAGTGGTGAAGGTGGTTTTATGACTATCAGAAGGATTGAGGGCTATCTGATTGTAACCTGAGAAACCATCTAAAAGGGACATCATTTGAGACCTAGAGACTTGTTGGAAAATCTCTTCCATAGGTGGGACGGGGTAGTTGTCCTCTAGGGATACTCTATTCAAATGTCGAAAGTCGACACACAAACGAATATTGCCAGTTTTCTTCCTAACGGGAACCAAATTAGATACCCATTATGAGTAATGGACATGGTAAGTTACCTTGGATGCTTCCATATTGTCCAATTCAGCTTTAATTGTTTGTTCCAAAGCAGGGTTGTTGTTTTCTGTCTCTGTCTGTAAGGTTTCGAATCAGGGATTATGGGTATTGCATGGACTATCTCATGCATATCAAAAACCTTGAGGTCTTTATAGGACCAAGCGAAAACATCCTTGAACTCTATCAAGAGTTCCATGAATCAAGCGACCTCAGAAGGGGAACAATATGCACCTATATAGACCAATTTTGGATCTTTCTCGGTCCCAAGGTTAATAGGTATGGCTTCTCACACCTTCCTAATAGATTCACTATCAAAACTAGGCACAAAAGTAGTGGCATCATTGGAATCAAACATCGATTCCAATACTGACAAACTAGGGGGGATATTATTTGTCTTTAATTGGATTATGTTCCCTGTTTCCTCTTCCAACTCATGGTTGATATGTAAATATTCGAACTCCTCCTTGTTTTGAAGGAATCTACATATCTGTTCATCAGTATCAAAAGCTTGCCAAGAGTTGGCATTATCAGGTAACGCAGGTGTATGTAAAATTTGGACTTGTATATCTTCAATAGACCTTATGAAATCTGAGGTGAAACAAGAACCAGCCAAGGCCAAAGTATCAACTACGTGGTTTGCAGCCCTAGGCACGACTTGAATGTTGAAAGATAAGAACTTCTCAATAAGTTCCTTAGCCCTTCGATGGTATTGTTTGAGGCATGGGATGTGAACTTCATATTTAACTCTAATTTGACTCACAACCAATTAAGAATCCCCACTCACCAAAAAATGGCATATTCATAATCCTAAGGCATTTTAGAGGCCTTGAACTAAGGCTTCATATTCAACCATATTATTAGTGTTAGGAAATTCTAACCTAAAAGAGAAAGGGATTGTGTTTCCCTTGGAATGACACAAAAGGACCCCAACCCTAGATCCATTCTTGGATTTAGCACCGTCAAAATCCATACTCCACACCATTTCTTCCAACTTAGAAGGAGGGACATGTGCATATTCCTCAGATAACATAGTATATGTACGCATACCTGTATCTTGAAAATACACATGTTTCCTATTATAGGAAGAAGGTACAACCTGCTCTCGGTACTTTGGTTCCCTCCTAATGACTACTTCAACACCCTTATGAGGAAAGGTGAAGTGGGTCCCCTCCATGAAGTAATGATCCTTATTTACTTTGGTGGACCACTCCCTCCCTAAAATCATCCCATATGCTTCAGGTATATCTTCTACGATCACGTTTATGAGCTTGCTCACCTCTGGAGCTTGGTCATAAGAAATGGATAAGTCTTTAATGTAACCGATGGTTTCTTCAATCCTAGAATCCAAAGCTAACATGTATTTACATAGGCCTGTGCATTTAAGACCCAGTCTTCTCATGACTCAAAATAAATTGTGCCTCGCTCTTGTGTCAGCGACACAGTTATAGAGCACAAAATCAAAAATGAAAACTGAGATATAGAAAGGAGAAATCCCAAGGTCTAAATCAGTAACATCATATGCTTCCCTAGGTTGAGAAGTGGACTCTTTGGAAAGAGGAAGTCTTTGTTCTGTTTGTGGAGTAAGGTGTGCTTGTAGAACACGTGAAATATTTTCAAATTGAGCGGGTGTTCTAAGAAAATCTAATAATGTCATGTGGGTAGGAACCTTCGCTAGATCTTCAACGACATTGTAAGGCATCGGTGTTAGGAAACATGGCAGTGGATTATTAGGAAAGTTTACCTTATTTGGGGTCCAGGGAACCCTGTTCCTTGTAGGGGAAGGTAATCTACCATTCACGGGAAGTTTTCCATTTTCAATGTCCTTGGGGTAAATTTTGGCCTCTTCCACACCTTGCAGAGTGGTTTTAGGGTCCTGACTCCTAGTTTCTACAACAAAGATTCTGAAAGCAAGAGGATTTCCATCAAAGGGAATAGAGTCTTCCATGTTTACTTGGTCATTTTGGGAAGTGGAAGAAAGTTTGTTTTTCACTGGAGGTAGAGGTGCTTTTCCGTTTTTAGACAATTCGATGTGACGTGTATATGAGTAACAATACTCAGGGTCATGGTAGTCCTGGAAAAAGTGACACCAATCAACTTCATCAATATGTTTCCTAGGAGGAGGAGTAGGAGGGAAAGGAGTTATTGGCCTCAGAACAGTAGAAAACTGCTTGGCATTGACCTTTCAATTAAGAGAAAGTATTAGGTTGTTCATGTTCATTAACAACTTGAGTGTTTCAGAACTTTCCCTTTCTTCAATCCTTGAAGTTTGGACAGGTGGATGTTCATACCGAGGACCCTCATTTCAAGCTACATCATCCTAGGTCTCTCGTTAAAATGGGGCTACGCTAAAGTTGAGAGAATCATACCGGATTCCTCCATGTTTCTTTCAATTTCCAGGGTGCTAGTCTTGGCTGCATCTAAAGTTTGTGTTGATTTATCTTTTAATATATATTTTACATTCAGATTCATAACAGTCATGTAATAATGGAACAAATTGTTCCCAGATGGTTGGGAAGTGGTTGGGATCCTATTCAAGGTCCAGGTAAAGCGTTGATTAAAATTTTGTATTTGCTCACCCTCATGGATGGAGATGGTTGTGAAATCCCTAAGCAGAGAAGCGAAATCATCTGCCCCTTGGAAATGTTTATTGAATTATTGGATCATAGTGTCCCAATATGGGATACTATCATTAGGAAGCAAGCGATACCATCTCACTACTTCACCCTCGAAGGTCCTCACAAAATTCTAATGATGACATCGGGAATTGTTATGTCCATAATTGATAATGCATCATAGAAGTTTTGTATATGTTCTTCAACACTCAAAGTACCACTGCCACTAAATTTAGGAAGCCTATTTGGGGCATCTGCAGGTATGTCATGAAGAGGTCTGGCCAACCTCAAAGGAGTGTCGAGTTTCCATGGCATTGCCATCGGGACAACTATGGGGTGAAAAACAACAGTTGTTGAAATGATGGGAGAAACAACCCAATGATTAGTATTTTTTGTTGGATTAACTAAATTTTTCTTTAGTAAGGGGCTTTGAATAGGAGAAGAGGAAGAGGGTGAATCAATTCACACTACAGAGGTAACACGTTTCCCTGGTTTCCCAGGTGTATGTGTCTCACTACTTGTTTTCTTTCGCGAACTTTGACTTCTTGTAACCCTGGGGGACACTGTTTCCCTAGTCTTAGGATACTTCCACCCTGCCAGCTTGCAAGGGGACAAGTAAGTACTTTGAGTACAAGGGGTGTATCACCGATAATCCTACTCTTTCTAACACAATGCAAAATAACCCAAATAAAAACGAAGCTTTGTTTTTTTGTTCTTCTCGAAGTGGAAGGTAAGATATGATAGACTTATAACTTCTCACGTGAGTTCAAACAAGTAAAATAGAAGACCTACAAGGTAAAAGGAAAGGAAAAATCGATGGTATTTATAAATCCCAGGTGCAATGGAAATTGCAAGGAAACTGAACTATAACAAGTACCAAAGAATATTCCAAAGGGTC
>JZKD02S2431052.1:9341-19764 GCA_000966675.3 Picea glauca
AAAATCATATTGCGCTAATTACTAATGCAAAAAAAGTGACCTCAAATTACAAAAACATTTTAGATGAAAAGGAAAAAGAGATCAAGAATTTAAAAGCCAGATTAAAAATACCTCAGTTAATTGAGTCAAAGGAATTATTGGAAGCCTACCAAGCCAAGGATAAATCATTGTCGAAGAATGTTTCTCTTAAAGAAAATATTACAACATTGTCTAAATAAGTTACAAAATTGAAAGATGATAAGGTTAAGCTTTAAGAAAACGTTTAGAGGAGATCAACAAAATTCAACAAAGGATTGAAGCTATTATTCCTTTATCATATTCTATGTTACCTATTGTATCCCTAGTAATAATAGTAGGTCATGGAGAGGTTGATCAACAAAAAGAAACTTATATAAAAGGTCTTGAGGGGCAAATATAATATCAATACTCTCATTAAAGAGAAGGAAAACCTCAATAAACTTTTGAATGATGCATTGGAATAGGTCGTTGGTACACAACATTTACTTGAAGCTATACAAGTGATTCAAGACCAAATTATTCATGTAATGGATTAGTTCAGAGGTTATTTTGAATTATATCAGTATTGTGAAACAATCACCATTAAGAATACTCAGTTGGATATCAATAATCTTTTTCCAAAGATTGAAAAGAAAGTGCGAGAGGCTAAAAATATTATAGAGCTTATGAATTCTCTTTCAGATCAAGATTTGAAGGCATCAAAAGTTTAAGATAGGTTGAAAGTAGTCACAAGTGTTACAAATGTTATAGAGAAGGGAGAGTTGTCAGAATATCTTATAAAGAAGATAGATTAATCCCAGTTGACAATTATCAAGTTTAAGAAGCAATTAAAATGAATCAAGAAATTTGACTTGCCATCTCCGTGGGCAACTGATCCTTGGTTACACTTGAAGGACACATATATGTAGAGGTTAATTTCTTGTCACGATGATATGATATTTGCTATAGGTGAGTGAAGTATTTTTAGGAAAAGAGATCATAAATTCATTGGGAAAGGATTTCACCATTCTACCAATGCTCACCGAATTTCTTGCAATTTATCCCACCAGTCCATTTTCCACGACAACTAAACTAGAAATATTGTACAAGAATGTGCTAAGAAAACCTCATTTATCAGGTGGATATTGGAATGATATGCTTAGATTTAGACACATCCTTGAACAAGTTCAACATAAAATCTCATCACAAGTGGGAGAGACCAACGAAGCAGTAGTGAAAACATCGCCAAATTCCGTGGAAATAAGAAATGAAAGTCAAAGTCAAAAGGAAGTGGCTCAAAAACAAAAACAAAAAACTATTCATCAAAGAACCTACCACTGGGGCTTCCTCTACTATTAAGAAAAGTCAAATTGGTTAAAAGATTAAATATAAAAAGTAGTTATTTTAGTTAGCAATGATTAAAGGTTAACAACTTTGAGTTGAAAGTTAGTTATTTTGGAAGTTATGTAAAGGGGATATAAAAGGAGTTGTTAAAGACATTAGAAGTCAAAATTTTCTAGAGAATCATACATTGCTTTCTAAGAACTCGCTCAGACGAGGTCATTTGGATTTCTTATCTTTTTGACAAGATATTATGAATGATTTTGAAGAAAGTTTCAACGTTGATTCTTGTTGATCACTGTGTCTTTGTTTTCTGTTATTCTATGTTTTAATTTGTTTGATGTTTAAGTTTTTATTTATTGTTTGGTGATTACAGGATGAATGGGTCTCATGGTTTTGACATGTTCTTAACTTGGATACTTGTTCATTATCTATTTGGTTGATAATACTAGGACTTAACATACATGGCTAGTTTGGTATTATTATCTTTGAAGGGAGTTCCACATGTATAATATTTGTTGCTTGACAATACATAAAGTATTTCATTACAATGTGTTGGTACAGATGTTGTTCCATGGAATAATTACTATAGTTACTTCATGCTTTTATTTTCCTTTATTTGTAATTGCTTTATCTTTAGAGAATGGGTTTTCCTTGAAGGTTAATGTAATATGGTGATGGTTGTTTTCATTCGTGCTATGTTTGGAAATATGAATTAGTTTTATTCAAATTTAGCCTTACAAGAATTAGATAAAGTTGCCTTGAATTTGAAATCATTGGTTTGTGTTGTTAAAAATATTTAGAATGGATTGTGAACACTAGTTTGGAGATATCCTGTACTTTTATTAGTTTTAATTCAAATTACGAAGGTTTCTCCCTCTGGCTTCTGAATTCTTCCAAGAAATCCTAAAGTGGGGAGGTTTCTCCCAATCCTCCATAGGGTTCCTTGGAATTGTTCCCTCACCAGGAACAACCCGAAGAACAACACCTTCCATGTTCGATCGGGAGGAGGAGCAAGTCCTACCTTCTATAAAGGACTTAGCATTAGATGCTCAGGCAAAGTTGGCAGAGGACATAGTTTTGCATAAGAGGTCCAGAACTAAAAGACAAGGGTAGCATGATTTTTGACTGATTGGGTTGAAAGGACAACTTCCAGGCAAAGCAAAGTGGTACTCCAGGGAGAAGGTAGAGGAAAAGTTTCCTCTCCTCATTCAGTAAATTTTTTGGGGACCAAAAGGCTCCCTAAACGAGGAGGTATGATCTGAATTGGATCATTATATTATTTGTCATCTATCTTGCAAGGTAATTTTAATGGCAACTCCCAGTTTGGAAATTGGGGTCTGGAACTTTCTAGAGCCATTTTGAGGCATTAAACGATGTTTTTTTGGGTTCTAGCGTCTAACAACTATGTGCACCATCTTAACGATGGTCTATACTTCATGACATTTCCAACGGTGTAGACCATGCATCAATCAAAGCTCGTATGCAATAGTTATGCCTCCCTCAAGTTGACCTATTATGTTAACCACCATGGTATGAGAAGATGCCACGTTAGCCCTCACTACTTAGGCATATGGAGCTAGCCCCGTGTGGACTTTCAAGAAGAATATAAAAGGTCCAAAACCTTATCACAACTGAAGGTTGAGGAAGTCAAAACCCTAACTCTAGATGGCTATCGAGCTATGCTAAATACTAGGCTACTAGGAGCAAAAGGGGTTCCATAGTGGAGTAGAACAACTGGGAATGGGAAATTAGAGAGCATAACGAAGGGGATTAATGTTATGTAGCAACCTAATAGGCCATAGGTATTAGGTGATTCCATATAGAGCGCCTTCTCCTTTGTATTTGCATTATTTCCATACCAAAGAAAAGAGACTAGAGGAGCCTAATCTTCTAGTTGGGTTTGTTGAAAATGGGTACTTGAAACTGGGAGGGGGGGGTGAATCAGTGTCACAAAACTTATGGACAATCTTCCTCTTTTCACAAATTAATTGAACAAAAAATATTTATTTCATTTTCTCAATCAATATATATAAAAGAATAAATATTTTATTTATTAAATAACTTGAATGAATACATAAGATTAATCTTTGAATATCATATTCATACAATTATGAGAGACCCAACTCTCTGTTAACAGACCCAACTTGTAGTTCTCAGATACAACTGAGAAATGATGAATCCAATCCTCATAACAAGTCCCAGATTGTTTAGCTCAGATCCAACTGAGATGTGAGGAATCCAATCCTCATACAAGACCCAACTTGTAAACAGGCACCAACCTAATAGAATGAACTTTCATTCAATCCATTATATATAAATATATATATTTCAACAAATTCAACTACACTTCTTCTCACCATTCTTTCTTGTTTATATAGTCTTCCAACTTGTGTGAATTTGAATCATTGTGTATTTTGATATTTGAACCATTGTACCTTTTCATTTAAAATGATAATCTTAAACTTTCATTAATATCATTTTCCTTTTTATTCTTTATTCATGTTTTCATGATTTAACTCTCTTTTAATCAGGACTGTGTATCGGTTTGTTTGTCCTCATGAGTTGATCACAGACATGGATCGACTCATTAGATTGTACTCATGTTTCTGTGGCGTTCTCAGTTCACCAACAAATATTATTCGATCATTTATCGATTCTCTGTATTCTTCTGGTGTAACTCTTTGTCGAATGAAATCTATATGAGGTGCTTCCTTCAAACCATTTTCATATGATCGCAGGTGTAGAACCATAGGCTTATCAATTTAAGTGATGTCTCATTTTACCCTTATTTCTCTATTCCGTATGACCAACAACGGTGACCAGACGCTAGGCCAATAGAGTGCTTGAGCGTTTTATCAGAATCAACGGTCATGATTCAATCTCCTACTGATATGGACGACTGTCGTGAGTTCGGATCTTCACCCTTTGGGACTTAATGATTGAAAACCTTTCAAAACTTTCGAAGCAGATTCTCCGAAGTAGATCGGATGGTTGATCTATTGTTTGCACAATGAACAATTCTCGTTCATTTCCTAACTTCGTCATTCATAGCTTTCAACCTCTGCAGTCTTACGACCTTCCGAAGTATCTTTTGCCGAAGTAGATCAGACGATTGGATTTTATTTCGCGGAACTAGATCAATGGTTAGATTCGATCCTTACACTTATCCTTTCACTGCTTGATCCGACGGTTAGGACTTAATCAAGCATTAAGATGGATGGCCACCATTTACTTCGAGACTTTGGCTATTATCCTTACGCTATCCTTCCACTGTAGTAGATCGACAGTTGAGAATGCTTCCGAAGTGATCTTCATATCAGACGTCTCGTGTCCACTTCAGGACTTCGACATTCGAGACTTCGGGACTTTGGGCAAGTGGTGGTGGTAAAACTCCTGGAGTGATGTAACTTACTTACGTCACTTTATGATGTGTCACGAGCTGAGTAGCTGCCACATGTCACTCATATTTGTGATTTGCACGTACCTGAAATGTAGATCTCCCACACGTCCTTGCTGACGTGGTCTGTTGATGTGGTCTGCCATATGTCCTTGCTGATGTGGTCTATTGACATGGTCTGCTACATGTCCATGTTGATGTGGTCTACTGATGTAGATATCCCTGATCTAACGGTCATCATATGTTCTCCAGATCCGATGGTCCTTATTCATTTTTTATTTCCGGCTCTCCGGGCTTCGGGAATTTCAAATCTTAAACTTTCCAGAGCGTAACCTCCTCACATCTTTAGACCTGAAGTGAAATATGTTTGTTTGATTACGATCTTGGATCAATGGCTCGATCTGTCTACAGTACTGCTCTTCTGGCTTATCCTGTCCTTCCACTTAGAATGATCCGACGGTTATGAAAACACTCGAAGCAGATCAATGGTCGATGATGATTGCAGAACCACAACTTGCGAGTGATTTAACTCGACACCCAAACTCCACAATTTGAAGTTGTGGATTGTTGGTGAGTCAACCACAATTGTCGATATTTGAAGCTATAAGATCTGACGGTCCTGACTAATGGCGGGATTGGAAATAGCACGATGTTTAATTCTCCTTTCAATCTCCGCAATCTATCCCTATCGTAGATTTGGCAATTGCGCATCCGACGGTCACGACTTAATATGACTGTTTGTTGGATGAACCACAGTCGTAGATTTTTGAGTTTATGAGATCTGATGATCTAGACCGATTGTGGGATTGTAACTAGCGAGTAGTTTAATTCTTCTTTCACTCTCTGCAATTCATCCATGTCTTTGATCTAGAGATTGTGCATCAACGATATTGATTTTATTTGAGTTTCATCGTGCCATACCTTCTGAGATTTGATCTTCATTCGTTAACTCTCCTGAGCTTTAATCTCTGCATATCGTCCATTATATACTGTTGACTAGTCCTCCAACGATTCTTCTGAAATTCATTGCGCCATATCTTTTGAGCTTTGATCTTCATTCGCTAACCCTCCTGAGCTTTTATCTCAACTTATCATCACATCAATGATATCGACTATTGACATCAATGACACTATGTCCAACATGGTTTTCTCCCATAAGGGTTTCCTAGAGCATATATTTGTGTTATTTTGTGGATGGTGTGTGATTATATTTCCCTATTCTTTATTTTCCACATTTTATCTATTTCATACATAAGCATAAAATCAATAACTAAAGATTATGAAATCTAAGGAATTTAACCTTCATAGTGTAGATTTCAGTTTTATTTATCAGATCTATTGTGATGAACTGTCTAGTGGAATATCCATGAAAATTTATAGATCATTTGTGGGTTGCTCAACTTTCTCCAATATATCGTCGTCATCATTTATGTAGTCATAATATGAACTGACATAAATTTGCTTGTAAATCGCATACCTACACCTCCTCTTCTTTGCCTCGAGGGGGCTTATAGAATAACTCTTTGAGGATGGGGAGGAATTTTGTAGCCCTGAAGCATCTCTAATCGGGGCCCTTTCCAGTGGCACCGGGTACATCAACTTCGTTCCCTTCCAAATCCATCATCTTGGCCCTTATTTTGGTATAATTATGACTGCCAAGCTCTATGATCAGAGATTCCCAATGCCCCTTTTCCCTATTCAACAAGAGAGGACCCTAATGGATGTCTTAATTATAATATTGTGTCAACCTCAAGAATAACCTAAGGTCCATATTATATATTTAATAGAATTTAAGAAGCACATTTGGAAAAACAATTGATGATCCATAAGCTTTTTTAGCATGCCTTATCGCTAAATATTAAGCATTGACTTGGACTCAACCTTCTCCTCCATAAGATCCTCACTCATGTACTTACTATGAAGCTCATGTTTCTTCTTCTCCACAACCATGCACTCAATCACTTTCTCATTTGGAAGGGGCACATGGGCAATCAATTCTCCCTCTCTCTATTGTTGGTTTCCCTTGTCCTACTCTCTCATTTATTCTGCCACATCCTCCTCTTCCTCGAATAGGACCGACTTAATGCCAAAAAACTCCCCACTCTTGATCATCAACCTGGCCTCCCTCTAGATAGACTTAATCCATTGTAACTCCCTTAGCACTTTTGCCTGCATCTCCTCCTCCACGGGTCGCCTAAATTTCTCCAAGGTATCGTTCTTGTCATCCATGTTGCCATAATAACTGGTGTCAATTCTCTTGTAAATCACATAACTAGACCTCCTCTTGTTTGCCTCAAGGGGCTTATTGAACAACTCTTTGACTCCGGGGAGGAATTTTCCAACCCCACTTGTACAATTGATTGGTGGAAGATGACATGATACAATATTCTAGCAACCAATTGTACAAGTGGGGCTGGGAAATTTCCCCCAACGTCGATGAGTTATTTGATAATCCCCCCAAGGAAACGAAGAGGAGGTCTAGGTATGAGATTTAGAAGCAAATTAACATCAGTTATTGTGGCTATAGAGATGACAAGAACAATATATTGGAGAAAGTCAAGTGACTGACAGAGCAAGAGATGTGGGCCAGAGTTATGAGGGAGTGGGATATGATCGAGTCTATCAATAGGGAGGCCAGGTTGACAATCAAGAGTGGGGAGTTGGTTGTCATTAAGCCGGTCCCGTTCGAGGAAGATGAGATGTGGTGGAATAAATGGGAGAGCAAGACAAGGGAAACCAACAACAGAGGGAGCAAGAGTTTATTACCTATGTGCCCCTTTCGGATGGGAAATCGATCAAGTGCATGGTTATGGAGAAGAATAAAAGTGATCTTTTTAGTAAGTACATTAGTGAGGATCTCATGGAGGAACAAGTCGAGGCTAAGGCAATGCTTAATATTTAACGATTAGGCATGCTAAAAAAGCTTATGGATCATCAATTGTTTTTCCAAATGTGTTTCTTAACTTCTATTAAATATACAATATGGACCTTAGGTCATTGTTGAGGTTGACACAATATTGTAATTAAGACATCCACTAGGGTCCTTTCTTGTTGATCAAGGTAAAGAGGCACTAGGAAGCTCTGATCGTAGAGCTTAACAGTCCTAATTATGCCAAAGTAGAGGCCAAGATGACATACTTGGAAGGGAACAAAGTTGATGTGCCTGGTGCCACCAATGAGGGTCCCGATTGCATATACTACGGAGCTACGGAATTAATCCCCATCCTCAAAGAGATATTCGATAATCCTCCTTCAGGAGAAGAAGAGGAGGTGTATGTATTCATTTTACAGGTGAAATGATGCCAATTCATATTATGGCTACAAAAAGATGAGGACAATATCTTGGAGAAAGTTGACTGGCCTGAGGAGGAGGAGATGCGAGGCAGAGCACTGAGGAAGTGGCAAAGGATTGATTCCATGCGTTAAATTATGAGAGACACCTAAGAGCGACCTTGTTTTTGTCTCCGCAAAGCAAAACCTCCACAAAATTTAATTGTGGAGGTTTGCATATGTAGTTTTTTAATTAAATTGTTTTTCTTTTGGCTGTTGTTGTTGCTATTGCGCTTGTTGTCGTCGTTCTATATGATTCACATAAAATTATTTTTAGGCACATATATATAGATAAACCAAAATTAAATTATAAAACATAAACATATATAACTAATTTGTATTTATCAAGAACTAAAATTAATTTATCTTTGCAAAAGAAGGTGAAAAAGTGCCCGATGCTATTACAAAAGTTAATAAGCACTTCAATCAATGTTCTATGTCGGACATATGGCACTAAACGACGATGTGTTAAATTTAACGCATCAGTGCGTCATTGTTAGTAGAGCATCAATATCTATAGTGGTGCATTGTGTTATATAACGCACCAATTACGGGTCACCCTAAAAAATGTATCGTGATGTCATTCTACATATGATATGTGTAACATGATGCGGTTGGTTCTACATAATGCGTTGCTTTAATAGAATTTTTAACTAATAAACCAAGAGGTGTGCTTTTCTATATGAAAAGCGTTGGTACTCTATGTTCCTTGGAGCACCAAACATTTTTTAATGATGCGTTGTCTTTTATGACGCAAAGGTGATGGGTCCATTTTAAAAGACGCACCGTTGTGATAATTTTTTAAATATTTGTCCTGGTGCAACTCCATTAACAACATTAGTGCGTTTTGGTGAATTTAACTCATTGACGCTCCATTTTTAGCTTTATCTACGTTTTTATTGGTGCATTTGTCTACTAACGCATAGGTAATAGGGCGTCCCATAAGGCAAACCACTATGGTAAATTATTTTGTATTTTTCTCACTGCATTGTAGTACACAAGACCAATGTGTTGTATCTATTTGACGCACCACCGAGCAAAAATGTTGTAACAAAAAATTGGATGGTGTGTTTGAATAATAGAACGCACCGATGCATTTATCTTAATTGGCGCATCACCAAGGATCTTAGCAGTGCTAACCATAATATGCATTGCACTGCTAATTTATGAAAATCTAGCTCGATGCCATGCTCTTTACTGCACTAGTGCATTGTTTGGACTTAGGGGCATCACTCGGTTGAATTGTTTTATTGCAACTTTAGTGGTGTGATGTGTTAATATAAACACACTAGTGTTATCGTGTTATTGGAGCACCGACGTTTTGTCTAACGGTGCATTTTGTTGTCAAGAGCACTAGTAATGGGTCATCCACCGAGGTGCCTCATTATGCGACGTCGTTTAATATTTTCTCGATGCAGTTCTTTTAACAACACCGGTACATTTAGTTAACATAAACGCATTGTCAACCCAAATTTTATGCAAAGTAAAGTCAACGATGTGTTTTCTCTAATCAAACACACCGGTGCTCTAGAGTTTCCAAAGCACCGACATGTTGTTCAACGATGCGTATTCTAGTATAATGCATTGGTGTTTTTGTTAGCCCTATGGGCACCACTATGTTATATTTCTTTATTGCAATTTAAGTGGTGTGATGTGTTACTATGAACACCCTAGTGCTACCAAGTTATTAAAGCACCAACGTTTCGTTTAGCAGTGCACTGTGAAGCATAGAGCACTGGTTACGGGGTGTCAAACGAAACGCCCCACTATGCCAAGTCGATCAAAATTTGTCCTGGTGAGATTTTGTTAATAGCATCGATGCATTTGTTTAAAATGGTTGCATCCCTGAGTTAAATTTAATGAGTTGTAAACTTAGCGATGCACTTAGTTAACTTTAATGGACTTATGCTTCTGTGTTTGAAAAGCACATGCATGTTGTTTAACGGGTGTTGTCTTTTATAACACACTAGGTGTGGGGCATTTCAAATGACGCATCGGTTCAATATGGTTATATTAGACACACTAGTTGCAATGCTTACTATGAAGTTAGTACAGGACGCACTACATCGGGGCGAGCCGAATCATACAAGCACTCTACGCATAATTGGGAATTTTTTTTTTAAAAAGGGTCGAATTTCAAGATAAATTCAAATTTTAATATGATGAAAATACAAATGGGAAGATATAAACAATTTACCTGAATTCTTATGTCCTGAAGAGGCATGGTTTCACTGTTACGAGGAAATGAAAATTCTTGGTAATTTCCAAAAATTGGAAATGTGTGGAATCTATTAATGGAGCTATCCAACTCACTGAAGAACACCAGAAACATGGCATCTTTGAAAGGAGAGCGAG
>JZKD02S2431085.1:17731-27881 GCA_000966675.3 Picea glauca
AGGGAGCAAGCACACAAGTAGGTCCTTGCTTTATGTCCCCATGATAAAAGCTTGATTAGCCATTTGATTAAGAAGGATATAGCCTAGCCATTGCTACACTAGTTATTCTTTTTCTTGAGTTAGTTTGAAACATAAATTGAAGAAAGAAGACGTACTAGGTACCTGGGTCAAAGTGAGACATTTGATTTGTGACCTCATAAATGGGTCACAGGCTAGATCCCTTCCAAGAATTGGGTGACTCAAGGGGGGATGCATAGAACAAATGGACCTCAGCCTTCGACCCTTCACGTCTATCTCCTTTCCTTGTGGTGTAGGAACACTTGACTTGGAGGATTTTAAAGTTCCCTATTTGTCAACTTCTAAAGTTTGAAACTGTGAGAACCAGATAACGGGGGGTTATTTGGATGCCTACCCTCGAGATGCTACCTAGACTAAAAAATTTCTTGTGGCATCTCATGTGGAGGAAAACTTAGTGAGTTTTTAAGAAAAAATTTAGATGTGGTGGGCTGAGAGATTGGGGGTGTGAACCAATCTTGTTTGAATTAAGTGGGTGTGGATAACTTCTTCAAGAAATAGTGGGATGTTTCAGAATTCCTTTGGAGAAAACCTACTTCAACCTCCACAATTCAAGATGGAAATTATGTGACTGAGGAGTGAATTTGTGTGTGAGAAAGTGATAAAATGTGTCAAATTTTAATAAGTTAGGTATGAATTTGCAACATATGGAGTTCTTGTGGTCCTTACAAATCCTTGTTACCTATATTACTAAGTGTCATTGGTACAACCTTGCAGAATTTTGAAATCCCTAAAGAACTAGCATCTGGACATATGGGTCCTTACCAATCCTTTAAACTCCATAATGTTTTTTACACTAAGAAATATTAAAAAACTATCCTAGAGTGCAAGCATGTGGGAATTTATGGGGTTGTTACTTTGATCTTTAAACTCTCCTAGTGATGTAAACTAAGAAAACAATTTTAAGAAACTATCCTAAGTTTGCAACATGTGGGAATGTATGGGCCCTTAGAAATTTAAGATGATTTCAAAAAGAAAATAAGAGGATCCCTAGGGGGGATTTTCCCTATCCTAAAGATTTTTTGTTTAAGGGAGATGAAATGTCCCCTTAACCAGCTTTCTGATTCTCAAGATCGCTCTATGGTGCGAGAGAAAAGCATATTCAATGATCAAAGTTGATTTATGGTCCCAATGCAAGTGTTTTTATATGTGATATAAAATAATATCAACTTAACTTTTACAAACCAAACAATCCATCCATGTGGAAACCAAAGCTGTAACACTTCAGGTTTTGAACCCCCATTTTAAATAATGTATTGTTGCAATGATGAGAGGCTAGAGTTCCCAAAACAATTATTAAAGGGTTAGTGTGCCCAAGAAATGTAATTGTTGGCCCTCTCGGGATGAGTCACAGGTGAATGTTGGGGGCCTATTGGCCCTCAACCAAGTTTTGAGAGAACCTTGGTCGTGCTTGACCATTTTTGGGACTTCGACAAGCTGATCGAAGATGGAGTGCCCAGGCAAAGTGGAGATCATGGGATCTCGCCCATTCTGCGGGATTTTTGGGCTTTTCGGGTTTATGTAATAGGTATGGGATGTTAGCCCATGGGTTCACCCATGTTTGGGCCCCTCTTGTAATGTATAAATAAGTAGATAAGACTTAGAGTGAAGGCAGTCAAAGGTGTGGCTTAGTGCATGAACGTATTAAGGCTTGCAGAGATAAGTGCAAGCGTTTTATAAGTGTTTTGTGCATAGACTGTGTAATGATTTGTGATTTGACCTAATTTGGGGAAGGAGTATCTCATGAGGTGCGCGCAGATATCCTTTCCTGTGCGGAGTTGTCTCTGTAGCTGGGTGCCTATAAGGAGATTGAAAGAGACTAATAAATAAGAGAAGAGTTGGTGGACGTAGCCCCACACTGGGGTGAACCACATATATCATGTGTCATTGTGCTTTGTGCAATGTTATTCATGGTGTTTATGTATTCATGTGTATAATCATGATGTCTGATAGATTGATTCAATGATGCTTAGTGCTTTATATATGAATAAATGTTAGATATGCTCTGATGCTAGGTGATGAATGCTTAGATGTGTTTAATATTCATTACTATTGCGTTGATATACAATTAGGGTTAATATACAATGTGAATAAGAATCATAACCGAATTCATAATATTGGCTAAGTGCTCTGTTGAAGTCTGTAATCACAGATTTGTGTCCTAGCTAGGTTGTATACATTTGAGTCCTGCAACCCCCTTGCCTCTACCTTGGGTGAGACTTCATCTGCTTTGCAAGTGTTGCCGAAAGGGCCAGTATTTAGGGTTTTGTTGGTGTTTTGTTTAAGCGTTGAACCCTAGGTCTGCCCCTATGCCAAAAAATGGTTCTATTGTCGGGACCTGAAACTGTGATTGCTAGGAACTGAAGAAAAGATAAAGCTCTATGTGTAGATCTATTGTTGTAGTGAAAAGTATTCTACTTGACTTGCGAAGCTTTGTGCTAAGAGAAGGAAGCCTGATTTGAATGAAGAGGTAATATAATGAAGCTTTGTGCTATGATAAAAGTAAGATAAGTGGAAATTTTTTCTTCGAAAATATGAATCTAGGTATGTTTGATAGATTTTGTCTTAGTCTGAAAACTAGGGCACAACTAGAAGAAGGAAGATTTGATCTGAATATATTTGATAGAAATAGTGAAAGATATGTTATTCCTATGCATAGAAATAATTTTTGGACTAATAATTGGATGCAGGACCCTAGAAAGAATTTTCGCAGATTGCAGGCCCATCACCGTGATCCCAGTGCACGGTACTGAAAATGTTGGGGATCGTTTAATAGAAAGAGAGGATTGACATTGTGTTATAACTGCATAAGATCAAGGCATATTGCTAAGGAATTCCTTGTTATATGTCCTATTTGTCTTTTTTGTAAAGCTGTTAATCATGGGGTTTTGGATTGCCCTAGAATGATTGCTAAAGTTGAAAAGATGAACCTGAGACAAGAAAACCATGAGGAAGGTCACAAAACTAAGGATATGTTGGAGAATCAGAAAGAATCAAAGACTATATCAATATAGATGAGAGAAACACTGTAGGATCACATAGACACCAATTTACTATAGATATTAAAATAGGAGTGCATAGAAACAAGAATAGGAGACTTAGACATGGATTGTGTTCTGGATGAGGAAACACAAGTGAAAAGCACTTGGGAAATTTTGGGAAAACCTGTTATGATTCCTTCATTGGGAAGGATAGGATTGTTTAAAGGAACGATGATAACCCTATGTGGAAGAGTTACTAATGTACCTATGATTTCTCATGGAACATGGAATAAACAATAATTTGAAGTCATTAAGTTTGTGGAGAACAATGCCCCTTTTTCACTTTTGTTAGGAAAGACTTGGATTGAGAAAGATTAGATCTGGAGGAAAGAAGAGGAAGAGCTACAAAATAGAAAAAGAAAGAATTAAGGGACTTCATAGCCATAAAATTAAAGCGACTGATACAAGAACAAGAGGACAAGTCGAAGCAACTAAGGGCCAGAGAATTAGCTTTCGAGGCTGAAAAAACACAAGAAAGATTGAAGAACCTATCTATGTAGGAGAGAAGAACACCTACACAATAAGTCATAAGAGAAGAGATATTACATTTTAAACCTTTGAGAGAACATCATCACAACGAAGTTACTATGCTAAGAGAAGATAAGAATAAGAATGGAAAGAGGAACCTAGAGACTTAGATCATAGGAAAGAAGGAAAGAAAGCTCAGTAAGAAGAAGGAAAAGATAGAAATACTACAGGAAGTTCCAGAGAATACTTCACAGAAGGCAGGCTTGCAGAACTCGAGCCTCACTAGAATAGCATAACAATGCAGAATGGCACTTCAGAATGATGAAGCTATATGACCATTGGAGGGTTCCCAACCGTTAGAATGACGCTCTGAAATGGATAGAAACATAGTTATTTCTAGAAAGATCGCCATTGGACCATTGGGATCGGGCCACAATGGATGGAATCATATTGATTGAGGCACTCCTACCCATTGGACGAATTTGTTACGACATTGCTTATTTAATCCGTCGAATGCCTCACTAGGGCCACTTTTGCAAATTGAGATATTCAAGCCCACAAATAATTGATCACATATCGTTTTGTATTGTATAGACCATGTCATCCGTTCGATTACCTTGAGTGTCTATTCACCTACCCGAGTTATTTGATTACGAGTGTGCATGTAGGGTGACCTTAGCACAGTAGAGAAGTTGAGAGAAGAAATATTGATCGACCTTATGGCTAAGAAGGTCATGTCCGTAGGAGTACAATCCTCATCGATGGGAGGAGTGCAAGCATCCCCTTGACTGGACATCAATCTAGTTGAGCAACGACTAAGAAAAGAAGCAAGTACTGCGATGATCTGGAAAATCCAAAGAAGATCCTGTCACTCTTTCCTGACTACATCCCATCTCTGGTTGGAGCCGTTAGTCATGACAACATCCCAAATGAATTCAAGTACATGCTCATCACGACGTTCCTCCTGATGGGGATACATGCAGTGGGACCACAACTGGGATTGATCCCATCCCTCAATATAAGTGATTTCAACCTAGGAGACATGAATATTTATGTGATGCTCGCACCACATCGATACTTGACAAAGATGATTGGGAACAAGCCCAAGATAGTTCCCCAACCATGGATCAAGGAGATCGTGTAGTTAAAGATCTTGAACATCATGAAGATCCCCCACTTCGACAGACATCAAGAGGTTCACATGTGCATTAAAATCCTCTTGTCGTGCTACCATGGAGGCTATCTCTGGTTAAATAGGCATGTGATTGTGGATCCGGTGCTGATCCAACTAATCACCAGATTAAGCATGCAAGGACCCAACCCTCACCTGTTCTACCTAGGAAAGACATCAGATTTCTCCTTGGCTCAATGAATAAAGGAAGCATACAATGATGTGGAGAAGGGAAAGTGAGGCTACAAAGTAGCCTCCATCCAAGATGGCATAGTGTGCCTAGCTTGTCAAATGATTGCTGGCAAGCTCTTCAGAAAGAAAAGGCTGACACAAGTCATAGGATTCGTAGTCGACCTTGCAGGGAAGTGTGTCAAAGGGATGTAGATGAACTGGGTGAGCTACCTCATCAATGAGTTGGAGAAGGACTATTTTGAAGCGCAAGACCAAGGCTACAAGTTCCACTTTAGTTGGTTGTTGATCTTAATAGCATTTTTCACTTGGGAGATTCTGGAGGGAGTGACATTCCCTGAAGTTGAGCCATCAAAACCATTGGTTGTGAGGTTCGCCACCTTGTGGTACATGAGCAATATGGAGAAGCAATGGAAATCAAATGTAGTGTTCCATGCTTACTACCTATATCTCACGCGCACCATTGAATCATTCCCCTGAATGAATCTAAGCACCTTGAATACTTATAGACTACTAGAAAAGTTTTGCGTAGACCGCCACTTCATCTACATCACTGTGCATTGGGATGAAAGCAAGGAGGAGATGCAGTCCTATTACAAATTAACTAATGAAGACATAGAGGAAATAACCAAGGAATGGCCTGTTGAATTCCTTGTACCAGTTAAGAATATAGATCTCTCTGACCCTGACATCATTGGAAGTCCTTTGGTCACCTGAACAGAGTATGATGGACCAAGAATCATGAAGAGAAATAAGAAGAAGGAGAAAGTGCAGGAAATAGACATTGAAGAGAAGGAAAACTCATCGGAGGAAACTACGCCTGACTCACCTGGAAGAGGAGGAGGAGATGAGGTAAACCAAGAAAAGGAAGGGGAAGAATACAAGCAAGAAAAGGGTGAAGTAACACCACCAAAGGATCCCCTAACAGAGGTAGATACATCAAATAAAAGGAAGGTTTCTTCAAAGAAACCCTCAACACGGAAGAAATCGCGAGCCAAAAAGCCTCATAACAGAATGTTCTCATAGTGGATGATGTTGACCTCATCATCACAGTGGTAGAATATGTTTCAGATGGTATCTCGTAGTGACATGAAGCAAAGCAGGGGACAATGTATGACAAAATCGAGGTGGAGCCAAAGGGGGTACAAAAAGATATCTATTTGAGCCATGCAGTGTCTACTGCATCGTCATCATCATAAGGTGTAGAATTGGGGGATGAACCCACCCAATTGTGAAGGATAGAATATGTGATAGAGGCTCGCCTTCGTTGAGTCTAGTGTTATCACATAAACATGTAGGGGTGGTTTTTTCCCTATGGTGTGCCCCCTTTTGGCGATCTGTGGGAGGAAGTAGTTTAAAAACCCACTTTTCCTAAGCCTCGGTGATCCGGTGCATATGATTTAAAGGATGCATGGATTTGGGTGGCCACAATCCACGCGCCTAGATCTACAAACGATGTCTAATTCTAGACCCCCTTGGTCATTCTTCCTTTAACGGGGGGTATAATATGGTGCCACAAAAGTATAAACGTTTGGGATTAAAGCACCTAGATAAATCGTTGAGGTCCAATTATGGAGCCCCCTTTCTCTTATGCCTTTAACGTAGGGGGGGGGTCCAGAATTAACCAGTTCCCCTGTGCCCCCCCCACTATGATGACATATTCCCCCAAAGCCCACTCACCAGTCCTATCCTTCCAGGTGTCCTCCATTCCAGCTCTCTCCTTTCCTTGTCACATATCCCGCTCCCTCTAGCCTCTCGTTGCCTCACACCTGTCCTCCATTCTCCCAGGTGCCATGTCCCCTTTCCCTTCACTCCTCTTGACTTTCACCACTTGTATTTTCTTTCCACCTTCTCATGCCACACCCTCTCACTTCCTTCCACCTGTCTCCTTTGTCACCTCCACCTATTCTGTCCCCACTCATCGACTCAGCACACTTGTGGCCTCCTCGTTACTTTTCCATGACACCTCACCTCATGGCTCAATGTTTCAGCCTTGGTGTCCCCTCCACCTGGCCACCTTTGTCCAATTTTTCTCGCACCCATCGCCTCATCCTCATCTTCCTAGCCGTCCCTGCCAAAGTCTAGCTCAGCTCTAGAAGACAAAATGAGAAGGTATCCACATCTCAAAGGTACAAGGTTGATCGGGCCTTTCCTGATCCCAAGGAAGCAGTTATTGGCATAGTTGAGGGTGGGTGGGAATCATTTCCACCATAAATGGAAAGTATAGAAAGGGATTGTCAACTTGTCAACTCATTTGCAGGCCCATTCTGGAACACGATGGCATTTGACTGAGGTGCACAACTATCCAAAGACTAGATGCATAGTCTTCCAGTGAACATGCAGATGTAATGCCTTCAATGCATGACCCGAGCTTGCTGCTAGGGTTTACTCTGATTATATAGACTCATTTTTTGTATTTTGGAAAGCATCAATGGTTGAGCTATGCTCCCGACTATAATTTTTTTTTAGGAAGCTCTGGTTATGTATTTTGATTTGAGTCTGTCAAGTTAATGGAAGTTAGTTTCTCTTTATTTCATTTTGTCTTTCAAGATGTTTAAAACGCTCAGAATTGGAAGATCCAGTCGAGGGTCACAATATTGCAGGATGATGTATGGTTGATCACTGCAATCTTTGCACCAATCTTAGGCAGTCTCTCGTGTTATTTTTTTCCTCTTGTACTAAATAATTCAGAATTGGAGGATCTAGTCGAATGGTTGTGGCTGCATAATATGATATAGGCTTGATCAGTGTGCAGTTATGACTATGTCATTTAGGCACATTTCAGTGTCTCATTTTTCTTCCTCGAGCTACTGGAAGGCCTGATTCCCCGAGCAGTCTCCTCCAACTTTCTTCCAAGTTTTCCCTCTACTCTCTCTTTAAACTCAAATTCCTAACTGAAGTTAGTTGTGGACCTCACTTCCCTGTGCATTTTTGGCCTAGTTTTCTGAGTTAAAAAATGTTGTTCTAAGTTTACTCTTATTTGATCAACCCTTTAAACAAATAAGTGACATAAAACTGATGGGCATCGGCCTCTTCTCCTACTAAAATCGAGGAGTGACTTATGACACTAACATTTTTGGTGTCGTTTCCGGGGACAAAGTTGAAGATTTTCCCTAGGATTGACCAACATTGAGCCTCTGATCCTAAAGGTGCATCAGGTATCAGATCCCTACAAGATTGTTGTTGTGCACCTGGCGACTCCATTATGACGAATCTTCAGTGGTAAACCTACTGCTTCCATTGTGGCCTCTAGAGGCAGACATACGAGGTCCACCCCTCAGTTTCCCTTGACAATACCTGAAGTAGATCCTAAGAAAATGATCAGAAAAGGAAAGTCCCTCAAAGAAGGAGCTTCTACTGCCGAACAAGGTATTTTCGATAGTTCTCACTGTCCTCTATTATAAACTCCAATATCTACTTCTCAGTTTTGTATCAGACCTCATGCTGGAGTTTCTAGAACTTTAAATTTCAGGAGTGTTCCTATTGAGTTTTCCCCTCTGGGTCTGGTATTGGAGAGAGAAATCCTTGTCACTCCTTTCTCCCCTGAAGTTGTTCCTTGGTCTAGACCCAGGACCACAGAATATTTTCCCACTCCTATATCTTTCACCTGTTCTCGTATTACTGTTGCTGCTACTGCAGAAAGAGAAGCCTTTGCTGACTCAACCCAATAGCCTTTTCTCTGAATCCTCTACTCTTTCCTTTCCCTCCTATAGGGTCTGTTCAAGTTTCCCCTGTCCGAACACCTTCTCCTCCTAGTTCTCCTCCACCTAATATACCTATGGCAGGTGCTAATCCCACTGTAAAAAGAATGGATGGCATTGCGGCTACGGGGTATGCCCCTCTAGTTCTACCTCATCCCTTGAATTCTCTCCCTGTTGGAGATTACCCCAAATACATGCTTAAATTCACTGAAGAAGAAGACATAACTATTGAAGAGCACCTTGCTTCCTTCTACAGTTATGCAGACAACCTGAACATCGAAAATGAAGATGTCTGGATGAGAGTTTTTGTCCAGAGCTTTGATGGTGAGGTTAGCAAATGGTTTAGGGGACTGACCCCTGGATCTATTGTTGGGATTGAATCTCTAGATAATTCTTTCTTGAGACAATGGGGAGATAAAAAATATTTCATGTATTACATGACAGAGTTTGGGTCCTTGAAGAAAAAGGAAGAAGAGTATGTCTCTGACTTCTCCAAAAGATTCAATAAGATGTACAATAAGATCCCTACAAAGATAAAGTTGTCAAAAGCCTCTGCTAAGATTACTTATGTTAGTGCTTTTGACCCTGATTTATGCCTCCTGCTCAGAGAAAGAAGAGCTACTTCCTTGGATAACATGCAAGATGCAGCCCTGGAAGTAGAATCCAATGTGTTGGTAGTTAACAGATTTAGGAGCAGGTTTGACAGAGACAGAGGGAAAGGAAATTCTGAGGCCTCAACCCCTCCTTCTTCTATAACTCACCCTCAATTGTAGGAATTGAACAATATGGTGAATTCATTAAATGTAGAAATAGAGAGGAGGAAATTTGAGGGGAGGAAAACATACAAAAATCCCCAAAACATTGATGACAGAGGCAACTTCAGGAGGCCAAATAAAAATATTCCTCAGATGATGCCAAGGGAACAAAGGAACAGAGATAGATATGATCAGAGGATCCAAAACCCTCTCCAAAATAACCTTGTTGATGATGAGGAAGGAGAGGAGATAGATGAGCTTGGCCCTGAAATCCATTGTTTTGGAGATACCTCCCCTTTCCCCCATTTGACTCAATTTGCATATGAAGAATCCCTCATGAATAGTTAAATCAATGAGTTGAGTAAGGGGGAGCAGGCCAAAGACAACATTCCCAATAGGTATAACCTCAGGTCAAAGAAGAAATAAGGGAATTATGATATCTCCGATCAACCTCTTCTAGTAGAAAAGCCTACAACAAACACTGCCAAAGAAAAGAAAGCTCAGAATCTCTCGCCAATAGTCAAATACCCTGCCCGCAAAGTGAGAGAAATTATGAAGCCCCTTTCCTCCTTCATTTTTGAGCATGAAATTCAAAATATTAGAATCCCTATCCCCCTTTTAGATCTTTTCAAGCACAGAGATTTCAAAAATTTCCTCTCTAAGATGTTACAGCCCGAGCCACCTTGCCATTCCACAGATTCTGTAAATCTCCAAGTTGAAAAGCCAATAGTCATCCTAGGTCCCATGGTA
>JZKD02S2431096.1:21828-58291 GCA_000966675.3 Picea glauca
TTAGTTGTTTTAGTATTTCCAATAGTACTAGCACGTGCAACAGCTTGGAGGAGCCCTCGAAGGGCTAACGGCTGATTTCTAGATGTTGGACTAGCCCAAAAGGGGCCAACATCTCCCTCAGAAGGGCTTGACGTCCCACCTTTTTCTCATTTTATGTCTTTTACTTAGCAGTTAATGTGAAAACAGTGTAAATTTTGTAGTCAGCCTTGTCGGTTGTTTTAATGACCTATTTTGTAAATTAAAGGTCATGGAATGATATATATTGAGGATGTTTTTCCCTCATTTGGACATAACACAACTCACTCTCTTGTGAGATCTTATTCCTTGCGCCCTACTAGGGTAAATTTGGTGTTTAAGTGAGGCACACTTGTTCTTGGAGGATTTTTTTTGGCATTTATGGCATTTCTCTCAAGGAAGGTTTACAACTAGGGTTTGCTTGTGCTTTCTTCATGACATGTAAGTGAATTTTTCATGCAAAACTTCTTAAATGAATGGTTGTAGGCTTAATTTCTTACATTTTCTTATTATATTGCTGATTTAAAACCCTAGGCAACAAGCACACAAGTAGGTTATTGTTGCATGTCCCCTTGTTAAGAAATAGTTTTCAGCCATTGAAAAAAGAATATATAGCCTAGCCGTTGCTACACTTTTCTTTCTTTTTTCTGAGCTAGCGTTGAATTTATAAGTTGAAAAGAGGAGACATCCTAGGCCTAGATTGCCTACACCTAGGGTTTCACCTTCTAGGGTTTCACCTTCTAGGGTTTGAAGGGCTTTCCATTGCAACACTTTCTCGCTTAAATTTGTACTTTAAGCTAGCCATTTTGCCAAGATTATTTAGAGAAGGAGGAAAGAGCACGAGGCCTTGCTTAAGCAACACCGAAGTAAGCTTCTTTCCCCTAGGGTTTTGATTCTAGGGCCCTGCCTTTGCAGCACCATAGAACCCTACCTTCCAGTCTCTAAGTTTTATCCTCTCAAGACCTTGTGCCCTTGCTTTTGACTCCATATACCCTAAGGCACTGGTTAGATCTCCAACGTTGAGCCTCTAGTGTACAAAAACTACCTTTAAAACCCTAAATTTAAAACCCTAACTAACATTTACTAACAAAATAAAGGCTGACGTCATAATGAATATCTCATCTTGACGCAACAAAGGTGTAATAATAAGCAATTGAGTGATGATGTCAAGCATATATTGAACAAATTATTGATTGGATATACTATTGGCTTAGTCATCTTGGTAGATATTGATGAATTGATGACCTCTCATAGACTAATTAACAAAACATTGACTTCATCTTGTATCTATTGCATTACTTATCGAATAAAATTAGATAGTTAAAGAAGTACTAACCCTTTGAGTTATAGCCTGAAAATATATACATTGTATTGTTATTGTCTTGTTCTGAGCAGGTGTTTTCAACAGGGTCTACAATTCTTTTATTGGCTGATTAGCGAGACTATCTGATACTGGTGGTAACCCGTGAGGACAAAATTCTTAAGACTTGACCTTGTATCCTTTGCCTCTTCAAACCCTGGGTTATCAGGGATGTCTCCCCTGGGCTAAACTCCCTAAATAGAAAAAACCTCCCCATCGAGGTGACATTGGGTGGGGAAGGTTCCTGTTATGCCAGTTTGTCCTCAATCTTTTAGCCTTTGACCTAAACTACAAATTGTGCGATAAAAGTACCAAAATAGAAGCCCTTGCAATAAATTCTTGAGCTACAGCAATGTCTGATTCCACAAGATTAGTAGTGAGAAAAATATACCACTCTATGTTTGCAAAAAAATTCATTTGATGCATCTGTACATATGCAAATTGAAATGCAAGTTTGAATTCCCTGAGTTATTTCTTGGTGGTTTGGGGAGCTTCAAATATTTCATCAAGTCTATTGTAAGCCTCTTGGATTTTCTTGAAATTATCTTGTTGTGCAATAGTGTCTATTACGGCCTATGCTTCCACGTTCCTCTACTGAATATGGACTCTCAGTTCTTCATCCATCTTATTCTTTCTTTCCAGCAAACTAAATCAATCATTAGCCATGGTAAAAATATTTCTCCATTCACCATTTCGGTCATGGAGAGAGGACTGAATGGTATCCTCTTCCGCAATACTTACATGATCTTATCAAGCATAGATTTGGGTTGCTTCTTCTCCTTTAGCTAAATTGCTTCCATATGCTATTGTAGACTATCTATCTTCTTGGCCAAATGGAACCATGCATCGACAATAAATTCAACTTGTTGCGTTGGTGCAACCAGAGTAATATCTTCTGGTAGTTGAGGGGCATCCTACCGAATCTTAGTCCAAACCTCAACTAAATTCCCAAAGATAGCATCCAACTCTGGTTTGACTTGCAAATGAAAGGTGTGTGCTTGATCCAAGTCCTCTGATACCATCTCTAACTCATGCCTCAAGTGTTGGCCCTTCTTCATTATTTATTCATTAGATTTCTCAACAGAAATAATGTGTCCCTTTATCTGGGAAACTAAAGATATTAGGACATTGAGAATTTGTGGTGTGGGCCAAGCCACAAAGTTTTCTCTATTTATAGATTGATCTACATGTAGCCACGATGCAAGTGGTTTTCCACTTGTGATTGAATTTTATGAGAGGCTAGGGTTTTTTGCACCATCAGGACCTAGAGATGTAGCTTGGAAGCTATGTGCAAGTCTTTGTTTAATATCATGAGGGAGTAATGAAACAAAACCTATTTTCTCTAAACATAGTTTTAGGATCGCACAACAGTGTTGAGGGTCCATGAGGAAAGGTGTAACCTGTTCCCAAACAAAACTCATGCTATGGGATGAAGTGGCCTCTTCTTGGATGTCCATAGGGTCGTGTGAAGGATCTAAACCTAATTGACCCTTATTCTCTGCATATTTCTTTGTGTCTGGATTGAGGATAGTTTCTTGAGGAAGTGGTTGAGGTACATGTTTTTTTTTTTATACTGGAAACCCTCAACCGGGGAAAACCTTTCTTATATTCATTATATCAAATTTCACCATTCACCATACAATATATACAATGTTTTTAGGCATTCTGTAGATACCAAAACCCTAATCCCTTAATCTGAGATTAATTTAGAAAATCGCTAAAAATAGCAAAATCTACTAAAAATAACAAAAATTTCCCAAAAACAATTTTGGGGCGCTACGCATAACCAGGGGGGGTCATACCTACCCCCCCCCCTAGGACCCCCCTAGGAAGCACCCGACTCACACAACACAAACGTAAATACTAGAGGGATTGTCAGATGCAGCTATCGAATCTGATGCACCCACACACACACATGCAAAGAATATAACACATACCCAACATTCTCCCACTTGTTGTTTTCTCTGCATCTAGGGGTCCACAAAATTATATAGTCAACAATATGGGGTAGCATTGCCCATTGTTACTCTACACCAGGAGAACTTTTCTGTGATCATATACTTTGTCAATGAATCTGCAACATTCTTCAAAGTGTCATCCTTTTCTAGCAACACCTTCTTTTCCTCAACCATGTATATCACAAAGTGATACTGAACATCAATATGATTTGTCTTTGAATGATAAGCTAGGTTCTTTTCCAGGAATATTTCACTCTGATTGTCACAATCTAATCTCACTTCTTGTTGTACCAACCTAATACATGAACACAATCTTTATAACCATGCTGCTTCCTTACTTGCATGAGTGGCTGCCATGTATTCAACTTCTGTAGTTGAGAGTGCCACTACAGCCTCTCTTTTTCTCATCCAACTGATTGCTCCTCCAAATAGGTTAAACACATACCCACTTGTAGATATTCTACGATCCAAATCTCCAGCCCAGTTTGCATCAACAAAGCCATGTATGTCCACCACTCTGTCCAATCCTAGTCTTCCTTGGTAGCACAATCCATAATTGGTAGTGCCATGCAAATACCCAAAGACCCTCTTTATTGTTGTCCAATGCTCCTTCCCTGGTTTTGACATATACCTGCTCAAAAATCCCACTGCATGTGAAATGTCCATTCTAGTACAGACCATTGCATATATCAAACTACCAACTACATTGGCATACAGAACATGGGACATGTCCTCTTCTTCTTCTTGTGTCTTGGGACACTGATCTGTAGATAACTTTACACCTATAAGAATAGGAACTTTGAATGGTTTACTTCCATGCATATTAAACCTCTGCAATATCGTCTCAACATATTTTCTCCGATTCAACTAGATTTTCATGTTTGCACGATTTGTTTTAATCTCCATTCCCAGAATGAAGTTAGCAACATCGAGATCCTTCATGTCAAATTTGGAGGATAGCTGCGATTTCACCTCCTTGATAACATCCATGTTATTTCCTACCAACAATATGTCATCAACATACAACACTATATGGTATCCCCATGCACATAAATTGAAATCAAAGCAATGCATGTGAAGTAAAGAAATGCATATAGATCACATTAAAGCTCTGATACCACATGTTTTTTTTTTATACCGGAAACCCTCAACCGAGGAAAACCTTTCTTATATTCATTATATTGAATTTCACTATTCACCATACAATAAATACAATTTTTTTAGGTGTTTCATAGATACCAAAACCCTAATCCCTTAATTCGGGATTAATTTAGAAAACTGCTAAAAATAGAAAAATCTACTAAAAATAGCAAAAACTGCCCAAAAAACAATTTTGGGGCGCTGTGCGTAACCAGGGGGGACATACCTAGCCCCTCCTGGGACCCTCCTAAGAAGCGCTCGATGCACATGAGACAAAGAGCACTACTAGAGGGATCTTTAGACATGGTTGTCGAATCTAACGCACCCACACACACACATGCAAAGAATATAACACATACCCAATAGTACATTTGCATGGTAAAGGGAAAATTTATTTGCGGAATATGAGGTGAAGGAAATGGAATATGTATATTAGTTTCATGGTCGACATTTGATGGATCAACTGAATCATGCTCGGTCGTTTCAATAGCAAGATAAAAATGGGATGGTGAGATGATTGTTGGAACAATCACAACATGGGTAATATGCAACGAAATGGTTTCTTCATCAATAAGGGTGGGATGAGTTTCAGAAATAGTGACTATAGGGTCATTGGTGATAGTAATAATAGGCACATTAGATGACACAGAGGTAAACCCTTGTGTCTACAGTGGAAGAGAAGCATTTGGGACAACATCAATGATGATAAGAGGTGTAGTAGACGAGGACATAGAACTAGTGCGAGGTTTCTTGCTAGGAGGTGAAAATCATCCTCAAAGGCTTCTTTGAATTCCTTACCCATGAATATAGCACTATCTGGAATTGATGGAAATGGTGATAATCCTGGAATTGATCTTGTTGAAGATTCCACCTCCTCTTCTGAATTAATAGGCATACACAATATTTTCGTTGCTCCACTAGAACTTGGAACATATGTTGTATCTAGAGATTCCCTCTATGAAATGGAGCACAATAGATAAGACCCCTCTGAGGTGTTTTGAAATTTATTCACTCTTGACCATGAACAAACCTCCCTATCCAACACTTTTGCATAAATGTAATATGGCATTGGGGGAGTGTGAAAATTTTCAGGATCTATAGTGTGTGGCCTCACAATGTGATCTCTGTTCATTTCTAACCAAAATTTTTTGGCGTTCCCATTGAGAAATTCCTATGGAATCGTCATGTGCTTGGTGGTGTTGATGAATTACTTGTACCATTGCATAAAATAAGTATTTTTGAATGATGAATTTGTGGCATCAGTTCTAGCTTGCCATACCTCAAATCTCATAGCTATTCGGTTGTATGGAGTCATTTCTAGTTCTCTCCCTTGCAGTGGTCTCCATTTCCACATGGTGAATGAAAACTAAGAGAAATCCATAGATGAAGTATCCATTCTTCTCATGCATATTTATGCAAGCCTGTAGCATCTCATTCATCATATATTTTCACCAACTCATTTGTGATCCCTGTGCATAGAAATCGACAACTGACAAAGCATCTAGTGTGCACTCACCCTTGGAGTATTTTTTCATTAAATTTCTCGCAATGACATAGAAATTACAATGAACTAGCTCATTTTTTATCAGCTCAATGAGGGAATCACAACCTCCACATCTGGTACCAAACTTATCATACAAGTTGAGCTCACCCTTCTTCTTGTCATGCTTTCCCAAACTTTAAAATCCCTTTTTGAAGTCCTCTCTTTCCATAGAAAGACTCGTCAATTGATGGATATTGTCAACATGGATTGGATACTCTTGGTCCAACCACAGTGAGCCATTGTGTACTTGGCTAATTAAAAACTTGGTGCAACGCATGATCTCACAAGTGGTACCAAAGATGGGAAAATACCACAAGTTCATTATAGTTGACTCTCACAACAACATGTAGGGAGTCTTCCATTGCGCGTCCACTTCTCCAGAAGGAAGAGGAAAATAATCCATATATGCATCAAACCACATCTAGGAAAACAAGTCCCCATCTGAAAATCAATGTCAAGCAGTCAAGACTACTCGACTTTGTTGGAGAAATTTCTATTTTCAGCACACTAGTTCAGTGGGAGTAACACTAGTTTAGTGGGAGTTAACTGACTTGTTCTATTTTATACTTTCTAATCTTAGACCATCACTATTATGCATGCATTCCTAATTATAGGATGTCATTGCCTATATGAGTGAAGATCACTCAGTCATTGATTAGATCATAATATATCTTGATTCTCATTCTTCATTCTGTATCTCTCTTCCTTTTCTTGATAAGATTTGTTTGTGTATGCTTTATCTAGGTCTCCTGTGTAGGTTTCCATGAAACACTGACATGGTATCAGAGTTGAGCTACTTGAAGAAACCCAGAAAAGCTAGAGAAGAGAGAAAGAGTCATTGAGTAAACCTATTTTCCTCAATCGCCACGTCTTATCCCTATCGAAAGTTGCAACGATTGGAACCGTCGTGGCATATCCCTATCGAACGACGCGATGATCGCACTCAAGCTTAAGAAATTTTCATTTTCTTGGCCTATACATAGCCAAGGTGAAATGTTGTCACACTGTGTTCTTCATCTAGGATGCGACGATTCATTTTTTGAAAATCGTTGCACTGTGTCCTTCACTAGGGTGTGGCGACTCAACATTGTCGCACTTTACCCTTCTCTAGGGTGCGATGATTCAACAACCCTCCAAAAATTCATTTTCTGCAGTAAAATTGTGATATCTCTAAATACGCGATCAGGGTCGGGCTGAAATGTTTACTAGAGACGTATAACATAAGGATGCTCATGATCACCAAATATCCCGAAAACCCACATCATATTTTAGGAGATATAGTCGTTTTATCATATCTATAGTTGCCATAGCACCATCAGTCATATCTCGGAATCCACAATTCGGGTTGTCAGGATCTTTTCAGTATCAATAGCAGGGATGGAGATGATGCAACTTCTTCAATCAATTCCAGTGATAATACTCACACTGTACAACTATTTTGAATGGAATCCAAAGGCCGCATTCCAACTCAGAAGAAAAGGACTATATAATTTGACGATGGTGACATAAATAGAACCTACATCAGCGCTTGAGAAGACCAAATGGGAAAATCGTAAGGATGAGGCCACATGATTACTTCTTGATTTAATCTTCATTGATCTATGGTTTCATGTTGCACATGCAAGACTCCAAATGAGATCTGGACCACCTTGGAATGACTCTTTGGAAAGTAGGATGAGATACGAGGTTATATGCTTGAGGTAGAGTTGAATACCTTAGACCCTAAAAGTTTTGATAATATACGAGATTTGTTTACTAAATATAAATCTTTGATATTGAGCTTGGGGGAATGTAGTATTGACAATTCTACACAAGAGAAACAACTTATTCTAATAATCTTGGCCAAGCTATGACCAGAATACATTGTATATGTCTCAAATTTCCATTCTAGCAGATGTTGTTTTGGAGCAAATTGGAAAATGCCTATGATGGTTCAGTTCATTGAGTCTCTCACACAAGAGAAGACAAAACTCTTACATATGGGCCTCATCAAGGATCCCAAATCACATTCACTCACCATGCATTATGGAAAAGGGTCATCCAATCAGAAATCGAAGCAAAAACAAAAGGAGTTATTACATACAGAGTCAAAGAAGGAGGGACATTCCAAACCCTTCAAGGATTCTTCAAGTTCCAAAGATTCTTCAAATTCCAAAGGGAAGAAGAAGAAGGGAAAGTAATGCACATATTTCAATAAACTGAATCATGAAGAATCCACATGCATGAAGAAGCAAATCGATCTTCTGATACAAGTACTTTAGAAGAATAACCTTGGAGACTTCATTCTTGAAGGAGCCAAGAAGAAGAAGGAAGAAGACCATGCACCTAAGAAAGGTAATCATCATTCTCTGGTTGCAATCAATTCCTCATCTGATTCATGGATTATATATTCTAGTGCATCCCATCATATGGCAACTAAAGAGGAATTTTTTACTTCTTTGAGTTCATGCTCTGGACCTCCTATTCTCATGGGGGATGATACTCCAATAGTAGTTGTAGGAGAGGGAAGAGTGGAACTCCCTAATGGAAGTTTTGAGAATTTACTACATGTTCCAAAGATCTCTATAAATATGCTCTCATTTTATCAGATCACTCAAATAGGTAAAAGGGTTGAATTTACATCAGATTCAGTTATTGTACTTGACATGCATGACAATTCCATTATTGCACTTGGTGAGGTAGATCACAAATCATGGTTGTATAAATTCACTAAGTTTATTAACTATGGCTCCTCTTTTCTACCTACACATGCTAATGATAGTAGTAGAGTATGGCATGATATATTTGGTCATTTAAACTTAGGTACATGCAATGACTTTCGAAGCAAGGAATGGTCAAAGGCTTACCAAAAATTCAACTTTATGAAGGGGTTTGTGAAGGATGAATTCTTGGAAAGCTTCCTAAAGAGAAGTTTGAAAAGGGGAAGGCAAGGAGAGCCTCCTTTTCCTTGGATATTATTCACAGTGATCTCATGGGTCCATTTCCACATCCATCCATAAGCAACGCAATGTATGTTATTACATTTATTGATGATTACCCACACTATACTTGGGTTTAGTTTCTCATAAAAAAGTCTGAAGTTTTTGAACATCTCAAAGACTTCAAATATCTAGTAGAGACACAAACTGGGAAGAAAATAAATATCCTCTGTACAAAAAATGGGGGGGAGTATATCAACAAATATGTTCATAATCTTTGTCATGAAGCTAGTATCCATTTGAAGCATATAGTTCCATACACTCCACAACAAAATGGAGTTGTTGAAAGGAAGAATAGGTCTCTCAAGGAGATGACCGGTTGCATGTTGCATGCAATATCACTTCCTTCCAAGATTTGGGATGAGGCACTTAACTGTGCTACTTACATAAAGAATATATCACCTCACAGATCTGTTGAGGATAGGACACCTTTTGAGGCTTGGACAGGTGAAAAACTAGATGTCACACACTTCCACATCTTTGGATCTAGAGCATGGGACCATATTCCTTCGGAAAAGAGGAAAGCCTTAGATCCACAGAGCACACCTTGCATCTTTGTGGGATATCCAGATAATGTGAAGGGGTACATAATGATTGATCCCTCTATAAAGAAGCTCATCATTGAGCACATTGTTCAGATTGAGGAGAGTCCTTTGCATGCAGCTCCAGTGAAACATGCAGAGACTCTTGTTCTTCCATTAGTTCCAGACATCAGAGATGATGATTCCACACTCATATGCTACATAGTCAAACACATATTTAGAGGATTATGTACATGAAGATGAGTAGGTAGTACAACCAAATGAGGAGACAACGTTGGAGCTTCAACAAGTTTCCAAGTGGGCACAGTCCACACTTCAGGCAGTAGGAAAACTTGCAGGGGATCCATAGGATTTGAGGAGGACTCGATCTCAACATGTGGAACCTTATCATGTTCTTTCATATTCTGAACCAACGATGCCCATGCATTTCTATATGGATCAATCTTCTAATCCACATACCTACAATGAGGTTGCTGTAAATCCACTATGGGAAGAAACCATGCAGGAGGAGCAGGACTCTCTCCTAGAGAATTAGACTTGGGATCTAGTTCCACTTCCACTAGGGAGGAAACTTGTAAGATGAAAATGGGTCTATAGGACCAAGAGAGCAGTAAATGGTCAGGTGAGCAGGTACAAGGACATATTCGTTTCAAAGTGATTTTAGCAGATTCGTGGCATATATTATGATGAGACCTTTGCTCCTGTAGAAAATATGGACTCCATTCACTTGGCTCTAGCCATTGTAGTAGCAAAAGGATAAGAAGTTCACCAAATGGATTTGAAGAATGATTTTCTTCATGGTGACCTTTCAGAGGATATCTACATGGATTAACCACAAGGGTTCATTCAGAACTCGTCTTTAGTTTGCAGACTGAAGAAGTCTCTGTATGGCCTCAAGAAGGCACCTAGAGCATGGTATACAAAGATGGATTCTTACTTGATTTCACATGATTTTGTTAGATGTAAATCTGATTCCAATGTTTACATGTTGAGGACTACTCACTCTATGATGATATTAATACTCTATGTTTGTGATCTTTTGATTACTGGTATCTCTTCTTCAACCATTTATTTAGTCAAAGATATTTTGCATGACAGGTTCTCTATGACGAGCATGGATCCACTACATTTCTTTCTTGGCCTTGAGGTCAGTCAGGATGCTTTCGTCATCAAAATTTCTCAGGCTAAGTATGCCAAGGATCTTCTAGATAGATTTCACATGACAGACTATAAGTCTGCACCTACACCCCTCTTATCTAGGATCATACTTGAGGATGGTGGGGATACACCATTAGTGGACAACACTTTGTTTCAACAGTTGGTGGGGAGTATTTTGTATCTCACCCACACCTGTCTATATATCTCATATGCAGTAGGAGAAGTTTCTGGATACATGCAAGAACCCCATGATCTACTCTGGAAGGATGCCAAGCACATCCTGGTATATGTTCAAGGCACCATGAGTTATGGATTCACTATGCATCTAGCTGTGCATTAGATCTCATAGGATTCATAGATTCAGATTAGGCTGGTGATAACACATATTGAAAGTCCACATCTGGGTACACTCTTAGTTTAGGGTCAGGCCCAATTTGTTGGTCAAGTAAGAAGAAATCAGCCATTTCTTTATCTTCCGCAGAGGCCGAGTACAAAGGAGTAGTAAATTGTGCCATTCAAACACTTTGGTTTCAACACTTCCTTACTAATCTTGGTATCCAGTTTCACTGTGCGACTATCATATGGTGTGACAATCAAAGTACACTGAGATTTTGTAGATATCTAGTACAACGACAATGAACCAAACACATTGAGGTCCACATGCATTTCATCAGAGATTTAGTACATGACAGGATCATTGATTTGTATTTCTGTCCTTCCTCTGAACAAACTGTTGACATATTCCCCAAGACATTCAATGAGAATAAGTTTTAGAGTTTGCAGGATCGTCTTGCAGTGAAGAACACAGTTGCCTAGCAACTACCATTTTCTTCTTTTGATACATTATATTTTGAGGGCGGGAGTTTTGTTCCCACGTGGTTTTCCCTCTTTCCTCAAATTTTTTTAGTGTTCATTAGTTTCATTTTACATGAGTACCTAATATGGCCTAGTTTCCAAGACTCATTTTTTACTCCATAGTGATGTTCAGGGGGAGTGTTGGAGAAATTTCTATTTTCGGCACACTAGTTCAGTGGGAGTAACACTAGTTTAGTGGGAGTTAACTGTCTAGTTCTATTTTAGACTTTCTAATATTATACCATCACTATTATGCATGCATTCCTAATTATATGATGTCATTGCCTATATGAGTGAAGATCACTCACTCATTGATTAGATCATAATATACATTGATTCTCATTCTTAATTGTGTATCTCTCTTCCTTTTCTTGATAATATTTGTTTGTGTATGCTTTAGCTAGGTCTCTTGTGCAGGTTTCCATGAAACACTGACAAACTTTACCTTGTACATCACTTAGAGTATCAACTCATAGATCATGGATATCTGCTGGAACAACAATTTTTGGAAGTGCACCCCAAGAAGTAGTGGTACAGACCATAACTGAAGACTTGTGTTGATACACAAAAATAACCAAAGGACAAGAATACATGTGTGTACTAACATAATTTGCATACCTAAGAACTCAAATAAACAAACATAACATAATGATTTGGACAAGAAGAAGCCACTGGGTTATAGACAGTTGTGAGGAGGTGATGTGGGACGAGCATTAAAAGGTCATTAAGGGTAAACCATGTGGATAAATAAGCATGAACAACATACATGACCAACAACCGCGACAAAATATGATCAACGATTCAGGTAATAAAGGGCACAAGTATCGACACAAATCTGACATGTCATGAAATAAGAGGAAATAACTAATAGGTCGATGGCTAACCAGAAAAGTACCGGTAAACTTTTGAACATAAATGACTTCTACTGGCATGGACAAGACAACGAAAAAAATGTACTAACGACATGTAACGAACAATGAGAAAGTGACAAGACTAAGAAAGAAACATTGTAAATTACTAAATGCATAAAATATTGGACATAGACTCCCCAACCACAATGGTGTGACCCACACTGGGAAATATGACAATGAAAAATAGACTCTAAGGGTGAGTGATAGTTGAACATGTCACTACTTTATTGGAAAAAAGGGAAAACAACAAAACAAAATGGAAACCTACCTAATTTATTCACTCTCTTTGACAAGAGTATGAAAATAATTTCTTCAATAAGAAGAGATATAGGGCTTCAGGCATGTGCCAGTCATCCATCCTGGATGAATAACACCATCAAGTTGTGCCAATCTGACAACTATTGACTCCTGGATTTTTGCAAATATAAAGGGTCCAAGCCATTGCATCTATAGCTTCCTTGAATGATTCTGGTACTTACTGTCATAAAGAAATACTTGGTTGCCTTACAAAAAATTCTTGGTATTAATGTTCCTTTCATGAGAATATTTCTATCTATCCTTCTCTACAATCTAATGAAAATCCACTAAAAATATGGCTTCATCAACTTCCATTAGTTCCACAACCTGTTCTGCAATAGATTAGTCATTCGTCATCTGAGTAACTTGTGCAATGTATAGACTCAAAGTTGATGCAAGAGCATCACAATCACATAAAAAATAAGAGGACGTGGAATTGGAATCGACACTTCAACACATTGAAGGAGTTGAACTGACAATCAACTAGCTTGGAAGCGGTGCAAAGACTTTTTGGAATTATCGTTAACTAATTTTGGTTGTGTAAAACCAAGCAACCGTTTGAAATGACAGAACCATTGTAAATCATTTACACAACTGTAAATGTATGATAGATGTGGGATATTAGCCCTGATTAGTCAATAGGTTGCATTAATTGAGTAGGTAACTGCTTGAACATAATGTGATAGTATTTAGATAGGAGGAATAAGAGCGAGGATGGGCTGGGTCCTTAGACAAGTTTTTCTTGTAATAGTTGAAAAGGATAAATGACTGTAATTATGTTTTCTTCTGAAATGAATAGAACAGAGGAAATTGACCCAAATACACAGTGTTGATATTGTTTACAGTTTGATAGTGTTGTTATGTGTTTGTGAATGTATGATGCTCATAGTGAGTAAATGAATTAATAATTGAATGATTTCAATTGTTTCTCTTTTGTAAGATTATGCAAGGAATGCATGTAGAGTGCAAGGAGTGCCCGTGAAGAAGTCTTTTTCAACTTAAAAGATCAGAAGAGATAGAGAGGAAATTTTGTATGCAGAGAGTGCATATTGAGCGCAAGGAGTGCATATATAAACAAACTTGTGTTAAATTTTGAAAACTCAGGAGGTTGAGCACAGAGTATGCCAGGAGGGCTTCAGAAGATCTTTTAAAAAAGGCACAGAGTGCAAGTATGCGCAAGGGGCGAGATTTAAATTTCAATTTTCAGAAGCTCAGGAGGAGTAGTGGTTTTAAGTCTCGAGAGGAAACACTTAGAAAAGTTTCTAAGCTTTTAATAATTGAAGTGTTCAAAGGTGAAGTGTAGAAAATTGAAGTTCAAAGAAGGAACAAGTACGGAGGATTGAGCGGGAGAAATGCTTCAGACAAGAAGTTTGAAGGTTGGATAAGGTTGAGGGTTAAGATTCATTCAGAAAGAGATGAAATCCTTCAAGTCGTTATATCTCAGAGAAATAGCGCATTGGTTAGTCGTGAGGAGTTATCGAAATTTTGCAAAGCCAAAAGATTTGGAAGAAGTAGAGTGAAATTCGTGAAATCGCAAAATCTCAAAATCATCAAGACCATCTGTTGAAAGGGGACACTTGAAAAGTGATCAACATTTCATTGACTCATAGAGTGGAAAGGTCAAAGGGTGGATTCATGAGAATTTTTGAAATCCAAAATCGTGAAATGATCGTGGTCATTCATTGAGGTAGGAAATGTGGCGACAGATCAGTGTCTCGCTGATTCGTCAATTGAGAAGTTGGATATAGTAGTTGTGAAAACTCACGAAACATGAAATCACGACTTGATCACAGCCATTGGCTGGAAAGCTCTTGTGGACCATTGATTTGATCCAAATATTTCAGAATTTTGGGTATCGGGGGATCGAGAGAATGGAGGTGAATCGCATTGGGAATGCCCAATATGCGAAATCTCCACGTGCTCGAAAGGATTGGCCCCAACTCATAGCAAAGGGTCATATGAATGGAAGATAAGGGAGGATTTAGTATGAGTTAAGCCCTTGTTGGAATTTCAGGACTTGAGGGTTCGAAGGGCGAAGATTTAGTTGAATCATATAACCGATACGTGAAATCATAATGTGCTTTTTCGGATAGGCATGTGGTCACAAGGTGTGGTCACATGGAGGAGACTTGCATTTAGCGCTTTTTCCAAAAGAATGAAATTTTGCAAATACCTGCGGATTGTTTCTTAAAGGTTCTAGCAGGGAATATAAGACTGTTTTCAATTTAGTCTTGAGAAGATCCTAATACCAGGAGGTCGCGTACCCCTTGGAGACAAGGGGGGGTTTGCACCAAGTGGTATCAGAGCCTGAAAAATATTTGAAGTTGAACTCAGTGTGTTGGAAATAGTTGAAGCGATTCCACCGAGGGTATGCATAGGACCACCTATAGAAAACCATGTTGTAGGAGGAGAAGTGAGAGAACTTCGCGCAAGGTTGGAAGTGATGGAAGAAATGAAAAGGAGAGCACCTGTCACTGAATATGTCAGTGATATAGAAAGAGAAGAAATAGAAGTTGAAGAAGTTACAATGGAAGATGAGAGTGAAGAACTCTTATTGAAAGTTGTTGTGAAGTTGGGATCTAGAGAAAAGATGGGCGTTCCCATATATGAAGGTAATTTGGATGTCGAAGAACTATTGGACTAGATAAGTTCCATGGATAAGTATTTCGACTATGAAGAGTTCGATGAGGGAAGGAAGGTGAGACATGCTGTCACGAGATTAAAGGGACATCCATCACTGTGGTGGGATGAACTGCAGACAGAAAGGAGGAGCAAAGGAAAATAGAAGATAAATAATTGGGATAGGATGGTAGCCAAAATGAAGGATAAATTCATACCTAAGGATTACTGGATAGAGTTGTTTAGAAAATTGTAGAACCTGAGGTAGAGGGGTATGACAGTGAAAGAGTATACAGAAGAATTTTATAGGCTGAATATTAGGACTAGACAAAGAGAGAAGGATGTTGAAAAAGTTTCTAGGTATATAAATGGTTTGAGGTATGAAATTCATGATGAAATCAGCTTGGTGACTGTGAGGACAATGGAATATGCTTATCATATTTCACTGAAGGAAGAAGAAAAGTTGGCCAGAAACCAGAGTTAGCAGAATAGAAGCAGAGGCTTAAAAAAAGGTAAGGGAGTTGTCTATGGTAAGGCATCGAAAGCTAAGGGTGAGAATGAGAAATCATATGGTCGTTTTGAAGGAGGAGGAAGTTCCCAAGGAAGTCCGTTTGGTGGGAGAAATTATTTTCCTCGAGGAAGAGGAGGAAGTAGAGGAGGTGGAGTTAAATGTTATGCATGTGGAAAGACAGGACATATGTCTTGGGAATATCCCGAGAGGAAGGGAGAAGGAGGAGGAGAAGCACACATTTCTGAAGCTCAGAAGAATGTGGAAGTAGAGGCAGTAGAAGGAGGAAAAAATATTATGATGAGGAAAGTTCTTCTAAAGCCAGAGAAAGAAATAGAAGACCCAGTTCAATGAACAAGGTTGTTTAGGACTGCTTGTAAGACAAAGGACAAAGTTTGTAAGATGATTAGAGACAGTGGGAGTACTAATAATTTAGTATCAATAGAGATGGTGGAGAAGCTGGAGTTGGAGACAACTGCACACCCAAGTCCATACAAAGTATTGTGGCTGCAGAAAGGACATCAGGTAATGTAAGTCAACAATGCAAAGTCAAATTTAAAATAGGAGGCTATAAAGATGAGATTCTGTGTGATGTGATTCCCATGGATGTTTTTCATGTTTTATTGGTGAGACCATGGCAGTTTGATAGGAATTTTATTCATGATGGGAGAAAAAACACTTATACTCTGGAAAAGAATGGTATAACTCACATGTTATTGCCAATAGAAGAGAAGAAAGAAAAGGAAGAAGCCAACACAAGAATACTTCTCATCAGTGGGAAGGAAATATTGAAGGAGATCAAGAAAGATCAAGAAATGCAATTTTTTGTAGTAAGGAAGCCGAGAGTTATCCTTACCAATAATTTTGTGGATGATTTACCTAAAGAAATCCAAGAATTGTTGGAGAAATTTGTTGACATAGTAGTGGATAAGTTTCCTCACTCATTACCACCTATTAGGAGCATTAGCCACCATATTGACTTGATTCCAGGAGCCAGTTTGCCAAATAAAGTAGCGTATAGGTTGACACCTTGAGAGAATGAAGAAGTTAAGAAGAAAGTTCAGGATTTGTTGGATAAAGGTTTGGTCAGGGAAAGTCTAAGACCATGTGCAGTGCCAACTAGATTGAGTCCAAAGAAGGATTGGGGATGGAGAATGTGTATTGATTCCATAACTATCAATAAGATCACGATCAGGTATAGATTTCCTTTACCCAGGATGGATGACTTGATGGATTGTTTGAGTGGAGCAAGCTATTTTTCAAAAATAGACTTGAAGAGTGGATATCATCAAATAATAATGAGAGAGGGAGATGAATGGAAAACAACATTCGAGACAAATGAAGGTTTGTTTGAATGGCTAGTCATTCCATTTGGATTGACAAATGCTCCAAGTACATTTATGAGGTTGATGAATGAAGTATTGAAGGAATTCATAGGTAAATTTTTCATTGTATATCTGGATGATATATTAATTTTAAGAAAAATATAGGAATGACATTTAAAGCACTTGACATTAGTGATGAGGAAATTGCAGGAAGAAAAGTTGTTAATAAACTTGAAGAAAAGTTATTTTATGAAGACAGAGCTCATATATTTGGGTTCTGTGATCTCTTCAAATGAATTGAAGATGGATCTGGAAAAGGTGAGAGAAATCAAAGAATGGTCATCACCCAGGAGCATATTTGAGGTGAGAATTTTCCATGGTTTAGCAAGTTTTTATAGAAATGTTACCAGAAATTTTAGTGGTATATGTGCACCCATGATGGACACTGTGAAGAAGAAACATAAGTATTTTAATTGGATAGAGGAGGCTGATAAAATATTCAAAGTGTTGAAAAAGAAGATAACAGAACAACCAGTTCTAGTTTTACCAGATTTTGGAAAGACATTTTAGGTGAGGTGTGATGCAAGTGGGATAGCCATTGGAGAAGTTTTGAGTCAAGATAATAGGTCAGTTGCTTATTTCAGTGAGATGTTGAATGATTCTAAAGATAAATATTCTACATATGACAAGGAATTTTATGCATTGATTCAAGCTTTGAAAAAATGGAGACATTATTTAATTCCAAAAGTGTTTGTCTTGTATAGTGATAATCAAGCTTTGCAATTTATTACTAGGCAAGAGAATTTGAATCAGAGGCATGCTAAGTGGGTAGAATTTATGTTGAATTTAACTTTTGTTATGAAACATATTTCTAGAAGTGATAATAAATTTGCATATGCTTTGAGCAGGGGAATTTTGGTTGTACAGGAATTTCAAGTGAAGACCTTAGGGTTTGAGAACCTTAAGGAAATGTATCAGGAAGATTCAGATTTTAAGGAGGCTTATGGAGCATATGAAAATCCTTTTTTGAGGGATAACCACTCATGGTCAGAATATTTGATCCAGGATGGATTATTGTTAAAAGGAAGCCAATTGAGCATACCAAGATGTTCAATGAGAGATAATTTGTTGAAAGAAAAGCATAGTGGAGGTTTAGCCAAACATTTTGGTCATGAAAAAACATTTTCGCAACTGAGTATTTTGTATTATTGGCCAGGTATGAGGGTTGATGTCAAGAAAGTTGTAGACAAATGTAATATTTGTCAACACACAAAAGGGAAGAGACAAAACACTAGGTTGTATGAACCATTACCTATTCTAGAAACGCCTTGGGATGCAATTAACATGGATTTTTTATTGGGATTACCTAGAACCCAGAAGGGAAGTGATTCCATATTTTTCATGGTCAATAGATTTTATAAGATGGCATAGTTCATACCATGTCAGAAAAAAAATGATGCTACACACGTAGCCAATTTTTTTTTCAGAGAGGTTGTGAGATTACATGGATTGCCCAGAAGCACAGTTTCAGATAGGGAGACTAAGTTTGTACGACACTTTTGGAGGACTCTATGGAAGAGGATAGGAACTAACTTATATTTTAGTTCAAGATATCACCCTTTGACAGAAGGACAAACTGAAGTGGTGAGCATGAGTCTAGGAAATTTGTTAAGGAGTTTAGTCACTGAACAAGGTCGCCAGTGGGATCATATTTTGGCACAAGCAGAATTTGCATTTAACAATTCAATTAATAAAAGCATTAGGAAAAGTCCAATCAAGATAGTATATGGAGGACAACCGAGAGGGGTTGAAGAATTGAGAGAGTTAAAACAAGATGAATTCAGTAGCACTAGAGCAGAAGATTTTTTCTACAGAAATGCAAAGACTTAATGATCAAGTTAAGAAGCAGATACAAGATAGTAATCAAAAGTATAAGGACAGAGTTGATCAGAAAAGAAGGGAAGTTCAATTTGAAGTGGGAGATGAAGTTTTAGCTCATTTAAGGAAGGAGAGGTTTCCAAGAGGAACATATCGTAAATTGAAAATGAAAAATATAGGACCATGCAAGATCCTTAGAAAATTTGCAGTAAGTGCTTATGAGATTGAGTTGCCAGATAATATTGGGATATCACCGATATTCAATGTTGCAGATTTGTATCCTTATAACAGAGATGATACAGAAGAATTGGATGATCAAGAAGAGATTCAGTGGGAAGAACAGATGCCTATAGTAGAAAAACCTTAGATGGAAAAAATTAAAAAAAAAAGAGTTGGAAGGAAAACCAGAAGAAAGATGTATCCTAAATATTTGGTAAAGTGGAAAGATTACCCAGTAGAAGATTCAAGTTGGGTAACTGAACCTGATATTTTGAAACATGGAAAGACAGTGTGAGAGTTCATGGACAGGAGTCCATGACTATTTTAGCGAGAGGAGTATGATGAAGGAGCATCAAAATCACATCAAAAGGAAGCAGACATGGAATTGGAATTGAAACTTCAACACATCTAAGGAGTTGAACCGACAATTAACTAGCTTGGAAGTGGTGCAGGGGATTTTTGGAATTCTCGTTAATTAATTTTGGTTGTGTAAAAATGGGCCACCATTTGAAATGACGAAACCATTGTAAATCCTTTACATGACTGTAAATGTATTACAAGTGTGGGATATTAGCCCTGATTAGTCATTAGGTTGCATTAATTGAGTAGGTAACCACTTGAATAGAATGTGATAGTATTTAGATAGGAGGAAGAAGAGCGAGGAGGGGCTATGTCCTTAGAGAAGTTTTTTTTGTAATAGTTGAAAAGGATAAACGATTGTAATTATGTTTTCTTTTGAAATGAATAGAACAAAGGAAATTGACCCAAATACACAGTGTTGATATTGTTTATAGTTTGAGTGTGTTGTTATGTGTTTGTGAATGTATGATGTTCATAGTGAGTAAATGAATGAATAATTGAATGATTTCAATTGTTTCTCTTCTGTAAGATTATGCAAGGACTGCATGCAGAGCACAAGAAGTGCATGCGAAGAAGTCTTTTTTGAATTAAAATCCTATAAGATATAGCGGGGAAATTTTGTATGTAGAGAGTGCATATTGAGCACAAGGAGTGCGTATAGAAACAAAATTTTGTTAAAGTTTGAAAGCTCAGGAGGTTGAGCGCAGAGTATGCCAGGAGGGTTTCAGAAGGTCTTTTGAAAAAGACACAGAGTCCAAGTGTGCGCAAGGGACAATATTTAAATTTCAATTTCCAGAAGCTCAGGAGAAGCATTGGTTTTAAGTCTTGAGAGGAAACACTCAGAAACATTTCTAAGTTTTTAAGAATTGAAGCGTTCAAAGGTGAAGCGTAGAAAATTGATGTTTGAAGAAGGAACAAGTATGGGGGATTGAGTAGGAGAAATCTTTCAGACAAGAAGTTTGAAGGTTGGATAAGGTTGAGGGTTAAGATTCATTCAGAAAGAGTCGAAATCCTTCAAGTTGTTAGATCTCGAAGAAGTAGCACATTGGTTAGTCACGAGGAGTTATTGGAATTTTGCAAAGACAAAAGATTTGGAAGAAGTAGAGTGAAATTTATGAAATCGCGAAACGTGAAATCCTGAAATCATAAGGACCGTTCGTTGAAAGGGGACACCTGGCAAGAGATCAACATTCCGTTGACTCGTAGAGTGGAAAGGTCAAAGGGTGGAGTAGTGAGAATTCATGAAATCCAAAATCGTGAAATGATCGTGGTCATTCGTTGAGGTAGGACACGTGGAAATAGATCAACATCTTGCTGATTTGTGAATTGAGAAGTTGGAAGTAGGAGTTTTGAAAACTCATGAAATGCCAAATCATGACTTGATCACAGCCGTTGGCTGGAAATCTCTTGTGGATTGTTGATATAATCTGAATATTTTACAATTTTGGGTATCAGGGGATCGAAAGAAACGAGGTGAATTGCATCGAGAATGCCCAATACATGAAATCTCGATGCGCTCAGAAGGATTGGCCCTTGGTCATAGAGAAGGGTCATATGAATTGAGGATAAGGGAGGAGTTAGTATGAGTTAAGCCCTTGTCGGAATTTCAGGACTCGAGGGTTCAAAGGGTGGAGAGTTGGTTGACTCATATAACCGATATGTGAAATTGCAACACGCTTTTTCGAATAGGCGTGTGGTCACAAGGTGTGGTCACATGGAAGAGACTTGCATTTAGTGCTTGTTCCCAAAGAACTGAATTTTGCAAAGACCCGTGGATTGTTTCTTAAAGGTTCTAGTAGGGAATAGAATATTTTTTTCAATTCAGTATTGAGAAGATCCTAAGACCAGGAGGTCGCACAGCCCTTGGAGAGAAGGGGGGGTTTGCACCAAAAGTAATAAAATCATATGGAACTATTTCATCTCTCCCATACACTAGTTGAAAATGGGTATACTTGTGTAACTTCTTTGTAGTATTTCTATATGCCCAAAGAACAACTAGAACTCGCTCATCCCGGTCATCCTGATTAGTGCAACATTATTTAGTCAATTCCTTCTCTAAAATCTTATTGAATGCATATACCATTCCATTGGCTTTTAGATGATAAGGAATAGTCTTTCTAATCCAGGAGGATCTTGTTGGCTACTCACATATTCCAACTCGATTAAAATAGTTTTTTGGAAACTTATTATTTTTAGCAGTTTTTCAGGTCCCAAAATTTTTGGGCCATTTTGAGGGACTAAACGACACATTTTCATGACAATGTACCTAAATTATAGTCTAGGGATATTATTGAGCCCCCAAAATGAATCTCCTCTTCAATACATTTCCAATGAGCTATCGTGTGCCTCAAACATATATCGTATGCCAAAGTTACGCCCCCGAGAAGTTGATACACCAAACTACCCAAAATGGGGTCCACAAAATTGTTGGCTTTTCATCTTCCGGGGGTTAGGGTTTTTGATTTTGAAATATACCAAATATAAAAAGTATGCAGAACAGAAATGAAATGCTAGAAATGGCAGAATAACAGTAATATAACCAACATAATCTCCACAATAACACAAAAATGATATAAGAACAACAATAGAAATAACACTTTGATTTAGAAAGTGATGTTCGCGGGACTCTTTGAGGGGGAAACCTCCAGTCGAGCAGTGCTTTGTTACAATAATATTCAAGATAGGGTTTTCATACCCTCAAGCCTTATTTATACTAAGTATGTTTATCAAGAGAAGCATCTAGAGGAAGATCCTTCTAGAAGTGGAAGCTTCTATTAGGTCTTCTTACATCCTCTTTATTCTATTTTGTTGAAAGGCCTTATTAATATTGACCTTTATTACATCCAAATATATTGATCTACCTTTGTGCGAGTTAGGACCCTAACATGTTCGCCCCCTTAAAAATAGCCTTGTCCTCAAGGCTGGAGATGTGGAAACTGCTGCAGAATGGGAGTTGGTTCCCAAGTGGCATCTGTTGGAGTCGTATATTTCCACTGGACTAGCACTTCCTTGAGGCGATGCTCATGCTGGTCCAAAACTACTTCTGGCTGTATCCAAATGGATCCTTCTTCAGCTAACTCTGGAAGGTTGGTTTGAATTTTTCACCTAGTTCCAATCACCTTCTTTAAGCATGAAACATGAAAAACATGATGTAGCTTCAACTGACTAGGCAGAGCTATCTGATAGGCGACTTGCCCGACATGCTTGAGAACTGTATCAGGACCATAAAATTTGGGTGCTAGCTTCTAACAATGCTCGGGCTTGAGGGAAGTTTTCTTGTATGGTTGCAGTCACAAAAACACATGATCCCCTTCTACAAATTGACGTTCAGAGTGACCTTGATCTGCTTGTTGCTTCATGCGATTCTATGCCATGACCAAGTTCTCTTTAAGGGTATGAAGAATATCCTCTTGAACTATAAGTGTCTGGTCAATTGCCTAGACCTTTGAGGTACTCGGTAAGTATGAGAGAATTGAAGGTGGATTCTATCCATATACCACTTCAAAAGGAGTCATGTGTGTAGCTGTATGGTAGGAAGTGTTGTACCACCATTCAACTAGGGGTAACCATTGAGCCCATTGATGTTTCTTCTCAGAGGAAAAACACCTCATATATGTTTAAAAACACTTGTTGACAACTTCCATTTGACCATTATTCTGGGGATGATAAGCTATGTTGAGATGCAATTGGGTTCCCTGTAGCTTAAACAGTTCTTGCCAAAAATTGCTTGTGAAAGTTGGGTCACGATTAGAAACAATAGAGTGCGGCATGCCATGAAGCTTGAAGACCTCGTCCATGAACATTTGAGCCACCATGGATGCAATAAATGGGTGATGAAGAGCGCAGAAATGAGCATACTTGGAAAGGTGATACACAACCACCATTATGACTGATTTATTCCCCGATTTGGGTAAGTCGATAATAAAGTCCATAGAGATATCCTTCCAAATAGCAGGTGGAATCAGAAGCGGTTGTAGTGTGCCCGGAGATTTGACTGTTTATCCCTTGTTGCGTTGACTCACCTCACATTCAGTGAAAAAATTACAGATGTCATGTTTCATACCATCCCAGAAAAAGGAACATTTGACCCTGTCATAGGTTTTGGTGAACCCTGAGTACCCTGCTGTGGGTGTAGCATGAAGCTCATAAAGTACCGTGGATTTAAGCTTTGATTGTTTACTTAAATACAAACGAACTTTGTATCGAAGCTCATCCTGCAGCCAAGAGTACCCTGGGGGAGCCAAAGCATTGGTCTGCAACTGCTAGATCAGATGTGAACTTTTGGGATCTTGTAGCCATTCCTGGCGCACAGCTTGGAGCCAATCGGGTACAATGAAGGAAAGGGAAAAAAGGGATCCTTCTTCTTCATATTTTTGGGACAGTGCATCCATCACTACATTGTCTTTTCACTTCTTGTAAATTATCTCATAATCATATCCAAAGATCTTAGTCACCCATTTTTGTTTCTCCAGGGAGGAAATGCGTTGTTCCAGAAAGTACTTGAGGCTTTGATGGTCGGTCTTAATTTGGAAGCATTGCCCCAAGAGATAAGGACGCCACACATACATGACATGAAAAATAGCCAACATTTCCTTTTCATAAATGGGTTTTCCCAGATTCCTTTCAGACAGTTGCTTGCTGGTGAAGGCCAAAGTTTGACCCTCTTTCATAAGGACAATGTTGATTCCTTTCCCTGATGCATCACATTCCAACACAAAGGTCTTTGTGAAATCAGGAAGGGCCAGAACCAGAGTGGTGCACATATCCATCTTCAAGGTTTGAAAAGCTTGAGCAGTGACTGGAGACCAAGTGAAAGAGTTCTTTTTTAGGAGAGTAGTGAGAGGTGCTACAATCTTTCCGTAGTTATTAACAAACTTGTGATAATACCCTATTAAGACCAGAAATCCATGCAAGCTTTTGAGATTCTTTGGGTGCGGCCAGTCTTGCATATCTTCAATCTTTTTTGGATCCACCCTGACGCCATCCTTGCCAACCAGATGACCCAAGTATTCTACTTCTGAGGCACCAAAAGCACATTTAGACTGTTTCAGGAAAAGTTGGTGCTAAGAGAGTAGATGGAGAAGTTGATCCACATGAGTAAGATAGTCTGTCCAGGTTTTGCTATAGATGAGGATATCATCAAAGAAAACTAAGACAAATGATGGAGAAAGGGACGGAAGACATGGTTCATGAGGATTTGGAAGGTGGAGGGGAAATTACACAAGCCAAAGGGCATGAACAAAAACTCATAGTGGCCCTCATAAGTTTGAAAGGTCGCCTTGGGAATGTCTTCCTCTTTCATACGTCTCTGGTGATAGCTCGAGTGAATATCAAGTTTAGTAAATAATTGGGTGCCACTCAATTCATCCAAGAGGTCATCAATGACAGGAATGGGGAATTTGTATTTAATGTTTAGTTTGTTGAGGGCATGGAAGTGAGGACACATTCTCTAAGAACCTTTTTTCTTTAGGACCATGACTACGGGAGAAGAGTAAGGGCTCATAGAAGGGCGGATAATGCCTTCATTAAGGATTTCCTGAACCATTTTCTCAATTTCATTTTTTTTTGAAAAGGGGTGGCGATATGGATGGATATTGGGAGGAAGGCTTCTGGGTACAAGGGGAATGGAATGATCATGAATACCGTGGGAAGGAAGGAATCCTTGGGGAGTGGAAAATACCATTTGATGTTTAGAAAGGAGGGCTTGAAGGTCTTGTGGCACCGAGGGTGTCTCTATTGCTTGTATGGCATGGAGTTGGGAAATGACACCAGAATGACCTTTCTTGAGCATCTTTTCCATGAGATGGGAACTAAGGACCTTAGGTGAACCAACAGTGATGCCTTGGAATTTATAATGGTGGCCTTCCTGGTCAAATTACATGGTTAATGCCTTAAAATCCATGAGAATGGGACCCAAAGTTCTTAGCCAGTCCGCACCCAACACAATGTCACAACCACCAATGTCGATAGCAAACATATGGGATTTTAGGTGGTAGTCACTGATTTGGAGACGCACATTTTCACAGTGCCCTCCAAATTTCATGGAACCACCATTAGCAATCATGATTTGAAAAGTGTTGACAACATGGATGTAGCAATGAGTTTCTTGGGCAATGCAACAATGAATAAAATTATGGGTGCTTCCACTATCAACCAGAATGATGACCTTCCGATTCTTGATGTAACCGCTTAACTTGAGGTTTTGGGGAGTGGAGAAGCCAGTGAGAAAAGTGAGGGAAATGACGGGTTCGACTTCAGGAGGGTCTGAGGGAGGGGTTATGTTAGTGATTTCAGGTGACTCAGACACAAGGGGAGTTTCAACATCCTCTTCTAAAATATCCTCAGAGATGGCCATAAAAAGATTTTATTTCTTACACTTGTGACCTGGGAAATATTTGTCATCATAATTATAACAAAGGCCTTTGAGTTGGAATTCATCCATTTCATCCTTGGTCATTTTTTGGATCTTTAATGGGGCAGAGGGAGTAGTGGGAGTTACAGGTTTAGGGAAAGGGGTAAAGGCGGGTTTTCTATTTTGAGAGGATACAACATGTTGTGCTACTTTAGCTCTTTTAGTATCCTCCACCCAACTCGAGGGTCGATCCATGAGGACATGGGCCCGAATCTCCTCCTTGAGGCCACTGATAAAGAACTCTCGAAAGAAAGCATCAGTCATGCCCTCTGTTCGAAAAGTCAGGTGCTCAAAGGAAACTATGAAGTCTTCTACTGTTCCTGATTGTTTCAACTTTGTCAAACGACCCAAATGGTTGGTGTCTGTGTCAAAGCATTCATAAAGCTCAGTCACAAATTGGGTCCAAGCAATATACCCTTGACGAGAAGTTTTTCTCCATTTCCACCATTGCCAACGTTCTTGATCTAGAAGGAGAACACCATACCGGAGTTTCGAAATGTCATCTGTAATGTCGTATAAAGAGAAATAATGTTCCAGTTGGGTTACCCAACCAGTGGGGTTCGAGCCATCAAATTTGGTCACATCCACCCACAGAAGGTGTAGGTCACGTTGAAAGTGATGGGGTGGAAAGGTATGGGAATGAGAGGAATGTTCACCTTCAGTCTTTGGAGGTGCTTCAGAGAAATGGTCATCTGTAGGGATATTCAGTTTGGTGCAGAGTGATGCAAAAATAGATTCAAGCTGGGTGGTCATTTCTTGTTTGACTTCCTCCATTGAGGACTACATGGTTGTATTTATGGTTGCATTGATGGATGAATTGATGGAGGCAACCGTAGCACTGAGTTGTTTCACTTCTTTTTGGGTTTTGAGGAAACCAGATTGCAAGGTGTTGAAGCGGGCTTCCAGGTATTGGCTACGGGTATGGGCTATGAGGATGGGTGAACTGAAAAGGGGGGGGCAAGGTCAAAAATTTTGCTGAAAAATGGTATGGATGAATGTCATGAGGGCGAAGAGATGAATCCAATGGAATAGGTCTCAAATAATGGGGAAAATAATTCCAGACATTTTTTTTTTATATACACCTATGGAGTTATACTCTGGTCTGAAGAATACTGCACTGATGAAATTCCCAAATGATTAACTAGAAAGAAATGCATATTTACTTGGCAACCCAAGAACAGTTGCACAACAATAGATCTTGTTTGTTTTAATTTGTTTATGTTTCTGTCCCCCAAGGGTTAGGTATTCAAGGGTTCTATAGACAAGGATTTTCCCTATGCTATAACTCTCTGATATATGTGTGGGGTCCAACAGTAGTAATCAGCCCAATATCTCAGGGCACTAACTAAGGAGGATAGACTGTACCCTTAGTCGTACTACCCAACTACCTAGGTACTAGAGAGAATCTTCCCGAGTGTTGTTCTCAGTGACACTATAGCAGTTCGGTGGCTGATAGGTTTATCTAAAGAGGGCTTTAGGAAATCTAGGTTGATTCGTACACAGGTGTTGTCTGATGTGCTACCACTCGAAGGGGTACCAACGGGGGTTACAAGGGTGGCCAATAGATATGCGCTTAAGAACCACTTGTATTTCCTGCGTGTATGAATCCATCAACCATAGGTTTATGTGTGTAATGATAGATCTCTATGGCTTAAAGACGTCGAAATACATCTCTACCCTGAAAAAAAAATTCCCACAATTGCTACCAAGGAAAGTGCTCTGATACCACTTGCAATATACCAGATATAAAAAGTATGTAGAACATAAGTGAAATTCTAGAAATGGCAGAATAACAATAATATAACCAGCATAATCTCCACAATAACACAAAAATGATATAAGAACAACATCAAAAATAACACTTTAATTCAGAAAGTAATGTTCACATGCCTCTTCTAGGGGGCAACCTCCAGTCGAGCAACGCTCTGTTACAATAATATTCAAGCTAGGGTTTTCATACCCTCGACCCTTATTTATACTAAACATGTCTATGAAGAGAAGCATCTAGAGGAAGATCCTTCTAGAAGAGGAAGCTTCTATTCGGTCTTCTTACATCAACTTTATTCTATTTTATTGAAAGGCCTTATTAATATTGACCTTTATTACATCCGAATATATTGATCTACCTATGTGCGGGTTAGGACCCTAACAAATTTTATTTATGTTAAAAAGGCATTTTGAGCCTCATTGTAAAATTATTTTCTTGTGAATGAGCATATCTGTCACATCTCTTCTCAGAGATAACAGGACACCATTCTTGATCTGTCGGATCTCATGAGAGACAAGAACGCAGAAGTTGTTAACGGAGTTCACCCCCTTCACTGGGCTACATCTCTGGGTCCCTCTCCAATGGGTACCAATCCAATTAATGGTTTCAAAATGGTACAAAGATGTTCCTGGAAGCTCTGAACATCAACTTCGGCAACAGAATAGAATGCTATGTAAAGCCCTCAAGACTCCTCTCTTCTGGCAATTACAATTCATCCTTCAAAGACAAAGAAAGCTAAATCATGACAGATTTAAATCGACTTTACATATGAACAACAATCTGGAATACACAGCTATAATCCTCTCTCTGTCCTCTGTCTCTGTATACAGTCTTCAAGACATTTCTCTTACAAGTTACAAACTGGCAAAGAAATAAAACAACCAATTATAACTGAGAAGGGTCGACTTCAACAGAACCGGTATCTGCAACAGGAAATTACARCCATACTACCTCCAYGCACTGCTGAAACAKGTGATATATCCATMTACCTCCAYRCACYRCTGAAACARGTGATATATRTAGCTGTAGGTTGAACTGTAAWYCCGATTTTGATGCCCCATTCTACCTRCRCRATTTCATTTAGCAAYAGAATGATGCCMTGTTCTTGAAATGCGGYTRARYATCCTGGAAMGTGGCTGTAACAGCATTCARTTGGCCRATGTGCATGGATTCAATTCGTTTTATCATTACTTATACCAAAACTGAACCCATATCCCGCCATATCACTTGTGCAACCGTTATCTTACCACTACAACAGGCTATTTATACTCCAACCGTGGCAATGGATCAAATACTATGAGCTGGACGTTACTCTGGCAATTGTTATCCAATTCAAATGGAACARCTAATGTTTAACYRCGCATCCATCTTACAAGTGTTAAAAATGTCACCATGCCTTGCAATATTGGTTGGTGGTTTTAGTTGTTCGCACCATATGTCATAGCATAGTGTATGGTTTAGTTTTGAGGTCCTTTTATATCTATTTTGTTTTTTAACCATATATCAAGACCTTTGTAGATGTTATTAAAACTTGGTTCTTACCCAATCATTGCATTGCCACTTCACTGCCATTGTACCATTTTTCTGCTTTGGATCAGTGTAACTTTCATGAAGAATGACCCCCTGGATCAATTCTAGCGAGTCTTTCACTCTGTATTTCTACATTTTTGTACTTTTTTCTCATTAATAGAAATTGTGTATTACTGTATCTCTATGTTTATGGTTATATCTATGATATATATTTGTTATATTATTAGATATCTGATATATATCTATACCTTTATTTATTATATCTCCTCTCTCATTTCGTGCCAAAAATAATCTGGATCAGTGGTATCAGAGCATGCTACTGTTGATTGTTTTTCAATGTATGTCCCCGACGAGGTCCGAGTATAGCAAGTTGGGTCTCGATATTGTCTCTCTTGAGTACAATCTCTCTTGAACACCCAATAAGTCCTCCATGGTGAAATAAAATAAAAGTGACAGATCAGAATATTCTATAAATATGTTTCTTGAGAAAGCTCTCACACGATAGAGGGATGAAATGATGGATAATTTTCCCCACGTCCTTCAATGCTTACTGATAACAAAAATCACATCTTCATCAAGAGAACACTTTGGAGGAACCTCTACTTTCAAGGTACAAGTTAATGTCTATATTCCTATATTTGAAGGTCAGATAGATGCATATGCCCTAGAAAAATGCTTAAATCTACTAGAATGTTACATCTCTATTCACAATTTTTCCAACAGGTAAAGGATCACCTTCACACTCCTTAAGGATATCCCCCATGTCAAACATTGGTGGGAAACTTATTGGGAGCAATGTTACATAGAGGAGACTGGAATATATGGGGTCAAACCCACTTGGGATTTTTTTGTGGATATGGTCAAGAAACAACATTACCCTGTCGGTAACTATGACGACCAGTACATGAGATGGACCACACTATAGAAAGAGAGGGGCCAAACAATGATGGATTTCAAAAATACTTTCCATAACTTGCACACCAATATGTGTATCAAATACTCCGAGCGACATCTGGTTCTAAAATACCACAGGGCTCTGGATAGGTACATCCAAACAAAAATGGATTTCTTGAACATCTCATCACTAGGAATTTCCTATCGATATGCTATCAAAATCGGGAAGAAATTTAAGCGCCAGAACAAATGGGAGTTTAGGTTTGTAAATCCACAACAAACAAATTATGATAAAGATGGCCTTGAAAAACATTCTTCCGAAAACTAGTCTAAGCCGTAGGAAAAGAAGGGTCACGGAAAGATGAAGAAGGACACTGGAAAGTGGTGTGATTTTCACAAAATCCCCTGGCACAAAACCGATGAATTTCTCTCAAATAATTCATTGGTGTCCAAGATCAAAGAAAATTATTTGAACCCAAATGCAAAATCCGATTCAGAAAATAGTGGGAGAAGACAAATCATCGATGCAGACCCCACTTTTACTATTGCGACTGCAACAATTCAAATAGGAGAAGGAGTAGATCCTAAAGAGGGAGAGTGAATTTTTAATTCATAGATGTGGGTGAAGGGGACCCTACTACATTTTATTATTGATAAAGGATGCCATAAGAACCTCATCTCAAGAGAGGTTGTCAAACAATTAGGATTTTCAACAACACCACACCCACAACCATACAACATTGGGTGGCTTCACCAGGGATGAGATCTCTGTGTCATCCAACAATGTTGATTTTCATACGACATCCAACCCTTCAAGGATGAGGTATTATGTGATTTTTCCCCACTGGATGTCTGTGATGTTATTTTGGTCCAGCCATATATGTGGAAGCGCCATGCTGTATATGAGTCTTGACCCCGTAGTGTCATTGTTACTATAGGGGGTCATCTATATAATATACCATAGGTAGTTCCGAATACTATCCCACTAAAACAGTGTCTCAAGGTAATCTCCCATATTGCAAAATTTAGCCTCTTCACAATCTATTTAAAAAGTGAACAGAAGGAAACTTCAACCACTGTAGCCTTGTCCCAAGATCTTTCTTTCCAACAAAAGCAGATTGCAGAAGAGAAAGAAGATATTGTTTCTTCACCTACAATGTTACCTACACACTGCCCAGTCAAGCCAAGATATAATAGGTTGGTTGAACATATTCAACCCCACCAACAACAGGTTCGTGACAGTCCTCAACAAGGTAAGTAGTGCGACTTCTCTAGCAAGGCAAACGAGTCACCAAGATTGAGATTCAACAAACGATTTACCCTGTCCCTCGAGAACTCAACACAATGGATACCATTGATTCATAAGGAGGGAGGATTGATCCAAGAGGATCTCGGTGGCCACCCACCTATTCCAACTGGCTCAAAACAATTTTTTGGCAACTTACTATGTTTAGCATGTTTTTAGGTCCCAAACTTTTGTGGTCATTTTGAGGGACTAAATGAAATATTTTCACAAACTGGCACCTCAAATATAAACAAAGTATATTATTGATCCCCAAAAACGAATCTCCTCATCAATACCTTTCCAATGAGCTATCATGTGTCCCAAACAAAGATCGTATGCCAAAATTATGCCGTCAGGAAGTTGATACATGAAACTACCCAAAATAGGGTCCACACAATTGTTGGCTTTTCATCTTTCGGGGGTTAGGTTTTTGGATTTATTTATGTTAAAAATGGCTTTGGAGCCTTATTGTAACATCATCTTCTTGTGAATGAGTGTATCCATCACATCTCTTCTCAAAGATAAGCTACCACCATTCTAGCGAGTCTTTCACTCTCTATTTCTACAGTTTTGTAAATTTCGCTCATTAATAGAAATTGTGTATTATTGTATCTATGTGTTTATGGTTATATATTTGATATATCTCTCTTATACTATTTTATATATGATATATATGTGTACCTTTCTTTATTATATCTCCACTCTCATTTTGTGCCAAAAATAATCTGGATCACTTGCGGTGCTAAATAAAAAATTCTCAGGTAAGGGTGGGAATTGTATCACTAATGAAATGGGTACCTTGGTCACTGGTTAAGCTCCTAGGACACCCAAACTGATTAATAATGTTCTAAAAAATCAAACTTGCTTCTGCGTCTATAGAACAATCCCTGACATTTTTTTCTTTAGCCCAGTGACTTAGATACTCTTTTCCAATAATGATGTATCTTTCCTTTGAGTGTTTAGATAGAGGATTTGTAGGTCCTATGAAGTCAAAAACCAATTTATCAAACGCCTACAGTGATCGAACATGATGTAATGGAAAATCATCCTTGCGTGAGGGATTACCAACACTCTAATATACATCACATGCTCTGGCATAATATTTAGTATATTTGAACACAGTCGGCCACCATAATCTTGCTTGAAGTTTATTCTATGCAGTCACCTTCCCTCCAACATGACCTCCCACAACTATACTACGAAACTCCCATAATATTTCAAATATTTCATGGTCAAGTACACACCTTCTAAGAATGTTATCCAATCCCAACTGATATAGGTTACCTATAATCAATTGATAGTCTACTACACAGATCATCGAATGTCTCTTATGAGTTACAAATTAACCATGGTTCGGGAAAGACACCGGTACTCAATAATAAGGAAATATCAAAGAGATGGTCTGGGACAATGTAAATCTTAAATAAATCTGGATATTGGATCTGGTCATCTATAGCTCCACCATTTTCTCTTGACTCTATACAAGATAAGTGGTCAGGGAAAACAATTAGATTTCCTAGCTTGACAACAATTTCAAAAGAGAATTCATGAAACAACAAAATCCACCTGCAAATCCTTCCTTCTAACACAAACTTATTAACTAAGTACTTTAAAGAAGAATGATCAGTGAAAAACTTGAAATGTCCCCCCAACAGGTAATGTCTAAATTTTTGTAGAGCGTAAACCATGGCTAACCCCTCTTGCTCTATGGTGGTATAGTTGCACTCGACCTGTGATATCTTTCTACTGCAGAAAAAAATAGGATGATCTAGATTTCCTTTTCCTAGTTGCGTAAGAACAACACCTAAAGTGGTGCTAGAAGCATCAATGTGTACATGAAATTCAACCTGTCAATTAGGATAAGTCAAAATAGGGGCACTAATTAACTTTTCTTTAAGAATGTTAAAAATCTCTATCACATTTAGGTGTCCAATGAAAAACTTCAGATTTCTTCAGCAACTTCTCCAGTGGGGCAGTTATACTTGCATAATTCCTGATGAATATGTGATAGTATCTAGTATGATCCAGAGTAGATTGCAACCTTTTAGCAGTTGTAGGGAGAGGATATTGAGGATACAAACAAATTTTGTAGGATCAACTAGAACTCCTTCCCCACAGACAATATTTCACAACAAATTTCCGAAAGGCACAAAAAAAACACATTTCTTAATATTTTTGAAATTTGTAACTATCTGCAGTGGTCAAACATTAATTGAAGTAAGCCTATGTTTTCCTTCTGCATAATGTACACAGTCCAATCATCCATATAAACTTCAAGAAACTTGTGAATAAATTCCTAGAAGGAAACAATAACAATACTGGAAAAGATGGCCAGGGAATTCTTCAACCTAAAGGGCATGACACTGTAAGCAAAAAAACCCAACTCAATACTGAAAGTGGTCTTATTTTTATCCTCTTTCACAATTCTAACTTGATTATATCCTCAAGATGCATTAGTGAAGGAGTATGATTCGTTTCCATCCACCTGATCAAGTACTTCATTACTGAAGGGAGTAGGGAAAGGGTCATGCACACAAGATGAGTTCAAACTTTTGTAGTCTACCCAAACTCTTGTGTCATTAGTAACTTTCTTTCTCTGAATGAAAATAGGATTGATCCACTCGGCTTCATTAACAAGAAAAAATAATCCAACCGGAATCATTTGTCAATTTCCTTCTTAACCTTCTCCTTGAATCTAAGATTCAATCAATATGCTTTTATCTTGACTAGATTAGCATCATGTTTCAATTCTATCCTCATTTCTCCCAAGTCTCCTTTAATTCCTTTAAGTTGTGAAAACATGTTAGAGAACAAATACTCATATTACCACAACATGTCTTGGATCTCTATCATAATCTGTTCATCCCAATAATCCCCTATAGAGGCTATCTTAGGATGCTCCTCATTGCCAATATTCATCTTATGCAACTTCAGAGGCTAAGTATATGAACTAATGGCATTACCTGATATAGTGTATTTAACTTCTCTTGTTCCTTCATACTTTTTAAAGGTCAAATGTCTAATCCCTTCCAAGTCTTGAGGATATTCAATATCCTTATCAACCTTGCTGCAATCCATAAGTATTCTTGTAGGGGATGGATAGAAACTATACTGAAGAAGATACTCATGCTCAGGACATATTGTAGGTGAATAGTTGGGCTTGAACTTATTAGTAAACAACATTTTCTTAATTTTGTTTGGTACTAGGATAATTTCAAAAGACTTACCAGAAAAGGAGAAATCAAGACAAAATTGATCTTGTAGTACTTGCCATCATACAGTCTATCTATCGGTTTCCTCATGCACATACCAATATTTCAGAACTCTTCCTAGAGAATGAAAAAGATCATGTACCCAGAATTGAGAAGGCAATTGCACAACTTTCTATACCTTAAGACAATACTCAATATGCTCCATTGGATCAAATAACCCATCATATATCTCTAGATTTAATATATGACTCTTCATCTTCTGATCTTTACTTGATTGGAAGAATTGTGATGGAGGAAGGAAGTAGTATTATGTGGAAAGATTAACCTCATTCCAAGAAGAAAGAGTTCCTTTATGGGTATCCCACCATCTAGCTGGGGTATATCTCAATGCAATGTCAAGTGCTAAAATTATATGCTCTGCCTCAACCTTATCCTCCATATCAATGAGAAAAATATGCATATTTGAGATTCCATCATATGTTGGATAGTCAACTACTTCATCCCCAAACCATCTTACTGATTTGATAGTTGCACAATGTCTTGAAAAAAATTTCATACCTTCTTTGCTGCCAATTATTAGTTGTTTCTTCAGAACCTCATCCATAGACTAAACAGTCCTCCAACTCACTGCTCCATATGAAATGGGGTTAATGTAATCAACTCATTTTATAACATTCATAGTATACAACTGATCAATGACATATTATTTCATGTTATCATCTTCAGGTTCAGTGTATCGTGGGCCTTGATATGGATCTAAAGGATGAGTGACCTTCATACCATCATATTCAAAAGTCATAGTTTCCTTTTTAAGATCAATAACAACATAGTTTTCATAAGCCTAGTCTATACCTAATAGAGATGGATATGGATCCTTCTCCACCATTATTTCAATAACCTCATAGTTAGCTACTATTTTGACACCAACTAAGCCTACAACATTAAGTAGCCTTCCTACTGGAAAAATACAGTATTGATTTTCCATTGTTTATTGAATAGGAGAATAAACTAACTTGGGTTTTCCCATTTCCTCCCATGTCTTATTTGGTAATATGTTAACATTAGATCCCAAGTCCAACATAACATCCTTGATCTCATAGTCATCTATATCGGTGTTCAATTTGAATTCTCTTCTTATCCTACTCTTTGTAAATGTTTTGACCTGCACAGAATAGATCTAGATAAATAATGATACACACATTTGCAGAGAGAATTGGAAAAAGAAGAAGAAGGAGAGAAAGAATGGAAAGAATTCTCATTAACCGTTATGAATAATGAATCATTTACACATGATATACTCTGTATAACTCAATGAGTTCTAATTGAGGTGAACCAAATCACCATAGTGGTGGTCTAGAGTGATATGGACACACACTAGTAGTTATAGGAGTGAACTTCCACCTATTCTAGTCTCTTAGGCAGTTACAGGAGTGAACTACCACCTAGTTGAGTTAACTAGTCAACTAGTCTTCAGTTAACTGACTGAACAGAAAGTAGTGAGGAGTTAACTCAAGGAATCAAGGCTAATGTGCCACTTTGGTGATGATACCAAGGCAAGATCGAATTAGCATGGTGATGATTCCAATGTTGCATGGTGATGATCCCAATGCAACATTTAAACTCAACTCAACTAGTCAAACTGAAGTGTGAACTGAAAGAGAATATTCTCCAGGTGGAATATTCTCTCCTAAAATAT
>JZKD02S2431096.1:64311-87177 GCA_000966675.3 Picea glauca
GTCTAGAGTGAAGTATGAGTACTTCAGAGATAAGCTTGGTGTGATGCAAAATGTCCACCCTCGTTGAGAGGGAGGTGTGTTGTTTCTTCTCCTTCCGGCTAACCCCTATGGCCAACTTATTAAACTAAACCCTTGAGATCCTGGTTGTGATATAATGGTAGAATTAACCACACTTCTACTACTATTACTCACTAAACTTGCATAACGCAAAGAACTAGGAATACCATGAATTGTAGAAGGATTTACTATAGAAATTATTGGGTATGTGTTATATTCTTTGCATGGTTATAATTATTGTCTACATTGTGTTGGGCATGAAAGGGGGTAAGAGGGGGGAAGGAGCCTGTCAGACATTTGTCTTAGGTTGATGGAAATTTGGTATGGATTGTTGGTTTTCATTGATGTCAAAAACTGGAGAGTGATATTGTAGATTGATTTCAACCCTTAGTGATTGATGTCAACCCTTGGAGAAATTTTGTTGGTGAATTCTGGTAGCACAAAGGTTTGGGTAATGGAAGCAAGTTTGTTTGATGTATAATGGTATGATTTTTAATATATTTGAAGGTAAGACTATTCTATATTGGTAGTACATGTCATGACATTTCCTATGGTATGTGGAACGTCACATAACTCCTCACAGTTAGAGAGTTATGGCCATGTGAAGTTGGAGAACCCAGATTTGGGTAATGGACCCAAGTTTGATGTTCCTTTTCATGCACAGTCAGGTAGACCTCTAGAAATTCCACGCCAAAAGTCTACCTTTCCACAAATAATCAATTATGAAAAGCATTCCACAAGCCATTATTGAAAGTCCGGCACTGGCTTATTCAAAGCAGGTCCAGCCATTGCTGCTTCAAAGTTGGTCTGTGTTTGATGGATAATGGTATGAGTTTTGATATATTTTCATGTACAAATATTATAGATGGATAGTACATGTCATTCCATTTCCGGTGGTATGTGGAACATCGCATAACTCCTCACGGTTAGAGATTTATGGCCATGTGAAGTTGGAGAACCCTCATGAGTCATCTAGAAGCCCCAAAAGGTCAAAGTGGTTTAAGAGATTTTAGAAGGTAAATAATAAAATTAAGTTATGAGTGTAATACAAGTCAAAGTGAATACAAAACAAATTATTTAAATAGTAAATTTAATGGAGAGATTACTCAGTGGAAAAGTGGTTAGAAGTGGGTTATCCCTAAAATAAGGAAAGTGGGTTAAGATGGTTAAAAGGTAACCCCTTGAGGAAGCTACATGAAAGTATAAATAAGAGGCAAGTCTCTCTCATTTTAATCACACTTGAGCATATTTAATATCTATAGGTGATTGAGGCAACCAAATGATATATAAGCCGAATTTCAGAGGGAAGGTGAAGTAAAGAAGGCCGAAATTCAAGGGAGGATAAATTATTTTGATGATGCTTTCTAAGGTATGTTATTCACATGTCATCTCACCATTTTCACAATAAATATTTTTTCTAGAATGATTCAGACCATGAAATTGGGAGGCCATTGAGGAAACATATCCAGGTAGTTTTGGTACAAATTTCATCTTGTGGTTCGTTGTATTTTTGGAGTTACACTCCATTGAAAATAGGGTTTGTGGCTAGTCCTGAAACTAGTCTAAAACATGTGTTTCGGGTAAAAATGTCATAAATTATTCATAACAGATCCAAATTCAGTAAGACCCAATGTGTTAGTTAGAGTACATTATTTAGTATTTGGTTTAAAATTTTCATATCCATACAACAAATATTCTGTGTGAGGCATGCTCTACAAGTTCGCTCTCTAGAATAATCCAGAATTCAACAAGGTATGCCATTTTTTCTATAACTCTTTTTTTGAGAGGTTCCAAATAGTGACACCTGGAGGAATTACATAAAACACACTGAAGAACATTGTTTAATATTTTCATATCTTTATTCATTGCAGGTACATAGTTATGATTATTTCAAGTTAGGGTTGATGACTAATCCAAAACTAGTCATGTGAGACTAAAGTAAACTTTGATGAAAATGATAGTCTCTTGTTTTTAAAGTTAAGGAAGGTTTGTAGGTATGTGATCATATACACCAAGTCTATTATAGAGTTAAAAATCAGATTTGGATGATGAAATTGATGAGGGCTTTTCTTGAGATACATGTTGGGTACATGGTTGAGACAAGTAGTTGATGAGTTGGCACATACATGCGGTGTATAGTTGATGATGTTGGTACATATTGATGAGTCATAGTTTATGAGTAGTTGATACATGATTGGTACATACTTGGTACATGGTTGGAGGCACTTTTTAGTAGTATTGTTGAAACATGGTTTATGGATGATGTAGCATACATGTATTGGTATGTTATTAGAAGAACATATTGATCTTGGTGATGATTATGAGTAATTGTGTTATGCTTGGTTGATGCACATATTTGAGAGTTGTCCCGGTGATTGATCTTGGTGAGTAGATCTATTTCATTGATAAGATTGATGAGACAGGTTGTTGTTATAGGTTGTCTAGACAGGTTGTTTTGATAGGTTATTCATACAAGTTTGGTGCATGGTTGATGCACTTGTTCATGGTACAGGTTGAGGTACAGGTTGGTGCATGGTTGATGCACTTGTTTATGGTACAGTTTGATTATAGATTGAGGTACATGTTGATGCATGGTTGATTCATGGTTCATTTTATTGGTACAGGTTGTTTGGTGCAGGTTGATTGGTATAGGTTTACAACAATATATCTCGTAGTGATAGTGTGATAGTGGTTCATCATTCTACTTATACGTCAGGGAGGTTAGACAAGTAAAGGATAGGTGGTTGTATCCACCTTCTGGTTGTAGCCGGAGAACATAGGGGGTTGTAGACTCCTTCTAGTTGTAGCTAGAGAATTGGGGATTTCGAGCTTCCCTCAGGTTGTAGCCTAAGAAACTAGGGGGTTGGAGCCTCCTTCTAGTTGCAACTAGAAAACAAAGGAATTTGGGGCTTCCAATGAATGTAATTCTTAAAGACATATATGAAAAAACATTCTGTGGTTTTCTCCCACTTTGGGTTTCCACATAAAACACTGGTGTATTGTGTATGTGTGTGATTGCTCATTTGTTCATTGTTTATTTACTTTGCAAATATTGGATGATAATGCTACATTGATATAACACATGCATTTTGTGGTGAAAAAGGATTAAATTACTCTATTAATGATTCACCCCCCCTCTCAGTAATCCAATAGAGCCCCCCTGCATGGGGTTTCGGGGGTAGTGCCCTCGAAAAAAAAATTGGCAATTTTTTGTGTCCATTTTTGGGCGGTTTTTCGACACATGGTTTTCGTCATTTATTTTCTATTTCTGGTTAAGCAATTAGGGTTTTTGACTAATCCAGATTATTGGATTAGGATTTTGGATTTTATGAGATCCTATATGTATATTGTATTTAAAACAATGTATGATCTGAATGAATATAGAATATGTTGGTTTTCCCGATTTGGGTTTCTAAGGGAAAAATATTTGTGTAATCTGTGTATTTGTCATTGTATCTTTTTCTATTCTTTTATTGAAAATATGTTTTCCCTAAAAATTTTGCAAGGTTAAAATATAAATTTCATATCAGAGTAATTATTGGCTTCAGGGGGATGCCTTTGTAGTCAGGGGTTTGGCTCAGGACTGTGATAAGCCTTGTTACAATGGGAGATATGTGTATTTATTCTTCAAGTGAAAAGAGATGGCGAGCAATTCAAAAATAGATATCGATAAATTTAATGGGAAATGCTTCGAGTTGTGGAAGTTCAACATAGAAGTTTTTTTGGTAGACAGAGATTACTGGATCATGGTGGATACAGGTACTGCACCTATAGGAACATCAATAGATGAATAGAAAATGTTGTATTAGAGTGAGAAGAGCACAATCTAATTGTGTCTCTTTGATTTAGTATTACAGAATGTGTCAGGGGAAGCTACAACCAAGGAGTTATGGGATAAGTTGGGGAACTTGTATAAGTCTAAGTCCTTGGTAAATAAATTGTTCCTACGGAATAATATGTATAACCTAAGGATGAGAGATGGAGACTCACTGATAGAGCATATGAATGACTTCAATACTGCGGTAAGTCAGTTATTATCTGTTGAGATTAAACATTCAAATGAAGGTAAGTGTATCATTTTACTATGATCTTCACCAGACTCGTGGGATAGTTTGGTTGTGACCATAGGTAGTAATACAACTACCTTGAGTTTCGATGATGTGGTCTCATCCTTGGTGTTGGAGGAGATGAGACAAAAGAACATGGAAGGAAAGAGCAGAGATGCATTATTTTCAAGAGGACTCTTCTAGAAAAGAAACATATCTGAGTCCTTAAGTGGGAGATCTAAATCTAAGGGTAGATCTAAATCTCTCAGAAACTTTGTAAAGGTATGCTGGAGATGTGGAAAATAAGGGCACTTCAAGAAGCAATGTAGATCCAAGAAAGTTGAGAGAGAGAAGGGATCTGAAGGTGCTCCCTCTACAGAAGAAAATACCTCCAAGGAAGAAGGAGGGGATGTGTACTTGGATTCTTCAAGTACACATGAAGATCATGAGTCATGGATGGTTGAATCAGGTGCATCCTTTCATATGACTCCCCACATGAAGTAGTTCTGTGAATATGAAAGGTATGATGGAGGTAATTTTTTCCTAGGTGATAACTCGACAAACACAATCATGGGATGAGGAAAAGTCAAGTTGAGGCTCATATATGGAAATATTATAACACTATCTGGTGTTTTTCACATCCCAAAATTGGCTAGAAATTTGATTTTTGTAAGAAAAATGGATGATGCGGGGGTAAAAACAATATTTGAAAAAGAAACTTGTAGGATGGTTTGAGGAGAAATGGTGTTGTTGAAGGGAGTTTGAATTGGAACTCTGTATAAGTTGCAAGGAAGCACTATTAGTGATGGGTGTAATATTTCCATTTTACTTGATATTGGAGTTGAAGAATAAAAAACTCCTACAGTCTCTGGAGAAAAGGTTATGATGTGGCATCAAAGACTGGGGCATATCGGAGAGAAGGGTCTTCGACTACTACATGGTAAAGGTATAGTTTAATGTATATCTAACTACTCTCTAGATTTTGATTTCTTTGAACATTGTGTATATGGGAAGCAGAATCGAGCAAGATTCCCCTATGGTGCAATGAGGGAAGAAGGAATTTTACAGCTAGTGCATAGTGATGTGTTTGGACATGTGTCGAGGAATACTTGGATATATTTATTCAGGAAGAAATCTAAAGTCTTTGACAGGTTTAAAGAGTTTAGGTCTCTTGTTGAGAATCAAATAGAGACAAGAATTAAGGTGTTGAGGAAGGATAATGGTGGAGAGCTCCACGAGAAAAAAATTGAATAATTCTATAATAAATGTGGTATAGCAAGGAAAATTGCTACTACTTATACACCTCAAAATGGAGTTGTAGAAAGGATGAAAAGGACGTTGATGGAAAAAAAAGGTGCATACTTAGTGGTTTTGGGTTAGGGAAATAATTATGGGTATATGCAGTGTGTACTTCATGTTACCTAGTCAATCGATCACCATCATCAACACCGCATGATAAAAATCCACACGAGGTATGGACTGGTAAGAAACCCTCTCTCACACATCTCAAGGTATTTGGCTATGAGGCCTATGTTCATGTTCCAAAGGAAAACATGAGTAAGATAGATAAGAAGGTTGGAAAGTGTATCTTTATTGGGTAAAAATATGGTCTCAAAGGTTATAATCTTTGGAACCCAGAAACTAAGAAAGTTGTGTATAGCTGAGATGTGGTATTTAGAGAAATGAAAAATGTTCTCAAACGATAAGTCCTACCAAGTAAGGAAGAACTAGAGAAGAAAGAGTTTGATTTAAAGGATGTGAATCAGACTCTCTAGAAGACCATGAATCATAAGAAGAAGATCCACATACTCCATTATTGAGGAGATCGGTTCGAGAAAAAAGGTTATCGGAAAGATATACTCCACTTGATTTCCATTCAAATTTGTCTTTGTCTATTAGTGATGATAATCCTAGAACTGTTAGGGGGGCAGTAGATTCAGAGGATGTAAAACTCTAGAAAAAGGCCATGGTCAAAGAAATGGAAGCCTTGGATAATAATGAGGCTTGGGATCTATTGGAGTTTTCGACTGGAAGAAATCCCATTGGAAGAAAATGGGTATTTAAAAAGAAGTTGAATGCAGAAAGGAAAGCGGAAAAATACAAATCTCGGTTAGTAGCAAAGTGTTATTCCCAGTTTGAGGGAATTGACTTTGGTGATATTTTTTGTCCTATTGCCAAGTTAACCTCTATTATATTTATGTGATCAGTTTCTATTATTTTTTATTTTGAGGTAGAATATATGGATGTGAAGACAACATTCCTACATGGGGATATGGAAGAAAAAATCTGCATGAAGCATCCAAAAGGATTTGTTGTGAAGGGAAAAAAGGAGTTGGTATGCAAGCTGAAAAAGTCCCTGTATGGATTAAAACAATCACCAAGGATGTAGTATAAAAACTTTGATATTTATATGTTGGGACTTGGCTTCATAAGAAGAAAAGAGGATCATTGTGTGTATTTCAAATTAATTGGTGATCATTTGATTTATTTGGTCTTGTATATGGATGACATGTTGCTGATAGGAAACAACAAGGAGATTATCCAGGATGTGAAAACTGAGTTGGACTCTAAATTTGACATGAAGGATCTTGGTGTTGCAAATTTCATTTTGGGCATGGAAATTAAAAGAGACCGGAAAAATAGGAAACTCTGGTTAAATCAAAGAAAATATGTCGAGACCATATTGTAAAGGCTTAATATGTAGGAATGTAAACTGGTCAAGGTCCCTATTCCTGTAGGTGTAAAGTTATTTTCGGATCAGTGTCCCAAGACACAGGAAGAGGAGGAGGAAATGTCTTGTGTTCCATATGTGAGTGAGGTTGGAATTTTGATGTATGTAATGGTTTTTACTAGATTGGATATTGCACATGCAGTGGGAGTTTTGAGAAGGAATATGTCAAAACCAGGGAAGAAGAATTGTACAACAATAAAGAGGGTTTTCAGATATTTTTCATGGAACTACTAGTTATGGATTGTGCTACCAATGAAGACTAGGTTTGGAAAAAGTGTTTTACATACATGGCTTTGTGGATGCAAACTTGGATGGAGATATGGATCATAGAATATCTACAAGTGGGTATGTGTTTAACCTGTATGGAGGAGAAATTAGTTAGATGAGAAAAAGACACTTTGTAGTGGCACTTTCAACTAAAGAAGTTGAATATGTGGCAGTCACTCATGCAATAAAAGTAGTATGGTTACAAAAATTGCGTTCAAGTATTGGGTTGGTACAACAAGATGTAAGGATACTATGACAGTCAGAGTGAAATTTTTTTGGTGAAGAAAAGAAGGTGTTGTTTATATCAAGGTGGACACTTTGAAGGATGTTGCATATTCATTAACAAAATCTATGAGAACTGAGAAATTCTCTTAGTGTAGAGGATATATGGGCATTGTTTCCTTGGATTTTTGACTATGTAACCTTGTAGCCCCCTATATGAAAAGAAAACAACAAGTGGGATAATGTTGGGTATGTGTTATGTTCTTTGCAGTTTTTTGCGATCATTTTTGGGCAGTTTTTTGGCACATGGTTTTCTATTTCCAGTTAAGGAATTAGGGTTGTTGGATTAGGGTTTTTTGTTCTATAGGATCCTATATGTATATTTTATTGTAAACAATGTATGATGTGAATGAATATAGAATATGCTAGTTTTGTTGGTTTCGGTTTCCAGAGGAAAAATATATGTGTAATGTGTGTATTTTCCATTGTATCTTTTCTATTCTTTTATCGAAATTACCATATTTTTTTACAGAGCTGGTGTAACACACTCAATCCCCCTAAGTTATACCTTTTTAAGGGATGGGTTATTGAATTTTCACTTTTTCTCAATCATCTCAAAACCTCCTCTCAAGGACACCGTTGTCTTCTTCTCATCAAGATCTTTCCAACAACTATCACCATGCTCAAAACTGAGCTATGGATCAAAAGTTATGGATTCTTAAATTTTTAAGCCTTATTTCCTTATAATTCCATGTGGCTCCATGTCATCCTCTAAAAAATGCATGGTTTCTAGTGTGGCACTTTCCACTTGGCCCATTGAATCCTCGTAACTCCTAATTCGATGAGCCAGATTCACTTGGGGCCTTTTTCCTCTGAATGATGGGACATAAGTTTACTTCTCCCACTCCAATGTCCTTTCTCTGAAAAACCTTATCTTCAGATCCAATGTCTCTCAGGTACGATCGATCAAGGGCCACAATAATTTTGGTGCATCTAACATGTGCGATGGTTAACACCCATTCCCTCTTCTCCTTTTCTTACATGACCAGTTGGGGCCTATGACAGATTAACAACTTTCATTACATCATTCCCTCTCATTGATCAATGTCCTAGATACTACTTCAGAGTTCCTCCATTGGAGCGCATTTATTTTGGTAATCTGAGCTCCTCTAACAAACTCACTCTGATGGACGTCGGAGATCGTTACTCCTTCCTTGATCAATGGATAAGATCTTACAACACTAGCCCAGGGTCTTTTCCTACAGTTATACCCACACTCGACCTTTGAATGAATTCCCTATCGACAAATGGCACTTGTACCACCTGAAACATGGCACTCATTTTCCTACATATTCATGTCCAATTTGGTCAATTCTGTGTGACATGTGGCACTACCATCAAGCGACACGTGGACCACCCTTGTGTTAACACATGGGCCCTATGTCAGAAGATACATCACCACCAGGCACCGGATGTCAGATATTTCATTGTGCAGTGTCGGGTCTTGCTTTTGACATCCACAGACACCTTAATTTTGTGACCTATATTGAATATGTTTCCTAAAACTATGAGTAATCCATTCATTTTCCTCAATGATACACTCATTTGGCTATATCTTGGTGTACATGAGGTAATAAACGTTTAACCTATGATTTTCATGGTTTATTGATAGTTAGAATAGTTATCTATGTGCTTTATTCCATCTAATAGCCTTGTTGTGGAAATTTTATTACGACAGGCTTCTAATATGACACCCAAGGTCATTCGTTACTCACACCACACCTCATCTGGTACCAGAAGGTTCTACAATGATCTGATATCTGCGATCATCCGATACTCACACTACAAGTCATCTAGTACTATAAGGCTCTATAGTCATCCGATACATATTCTCATCTGATACCTATGTTCATCTGGTACCAATGTTTATTTGTCACCTATGCTAATCAATTACCAACATCCTACATGCATTTGGTACCAGATATAGTTCGAACATTTGGAATGCTTATAGAGGAAAATTGGGTACATCAATTTTGTCCAAAGAGACGTAGACATGTAGACACATGAGTCAAAATTGACCCATATCGCATGTGTGGACCTCCAATTCACAAGGAATGATTATGCAAAAATTAGTAAAAATCTCAAACTATGAACTTGCGCCTTGATTTCTGTGTAGATGGTATAAGATCTAGACATTCTGCAATATGGGTTTTGTCTAGAATATGGAATACTGAGCAAGGATTAATAAGTGTTTCAAAATTCAAAATGGTTTAAGAGTTATGGGTGGATCTTCAACTTGAATCTATCCAAATTGATGAAAAACCTAGATTTTTCTGATTTCATTCTAAAAATTGTAAAATTGGTTTTAACCAAAATATGAGTTGGGGAATTCGGTTTTATCCATTCCTCCATGGATTTAAGGTATAATAATCCTCATAATTCTGTGATAAGGATCCAATCGTCATTATGATCATTCTTTTGTAATGGAGGTTCATATAATAGAGGAAAAGAGTTATGATGCCATTGTTGTAATTTGAGCTTGAGTTTCAATACATGAAAGATGATTGATTTTAGATTTGTGGTGCATCATTGGGTTTTCATATGAAGTATTTCTAGCAACAATTACCAACTTTGGAGGGGCCCTCAAGTTTGGTAATGTCTTGCTCATTTACATTTGTTTATTAGATTTGTTTAATTCATTTTTATGTATATGTTAGTTTATCTCTGTTTGAGAGAATTTTGTTGCATTGTTAATTGATTCATATATTAGTTGATGGTTAATGTTCTATTTAGTTTTCTAATTGATTTATGTTAATTTTATTTATTGGTTAGCTCAGACTTTGATTTTTCTTAGTGTGGCAGATCTGCATAGATGAATTTATGAACTTGCATTCCTTTGGTTCATAAAAAAATGAAAAGTTTGATTGCTTGATTTCATTTTATGTACTGTAGGTAGTTCTCATCTGTCATTTGCTTATAGAAATTCATGATTTATTTTCATGCTATCTATTCATTCATAGAACAAAGTATTAGCTATCTCATTCCAGTGTGTCAATTAAAACACATAAACTCTCTCTTGCCATCCATTTATTCTTGTCTGTACTTCATCAATGTATCCTTTTGGTGAGTGGTTATGAGTTTAGGATGTATGATTTTACATTTGTTTTATATTTTTACAGTTCAGGATTGGATTTCTTAGCTAAGATTTATCTTCGTTCTTAGTTAATTTTGTTTATGCACTTAGTTTTATTTTCAATACTTTGTAATTTGATTTTATTTTCTGCACCTTGAAGCTAGGTTGGACTTCTTGTAATTTTCAGTTTTGAGTTTATAATCTAGAAGTCTTTGTTTTGCCTTGGTTTTTCCCATAGCTTAGTCAATTATTTAATTTCTTGTTTGTCTTCATTGAAGTGTGAAATTTAAGATTTCAAGTCTTGTGAATAGCATCTTTTCTTTCTGCATTTTCAGTTTCAATTGTTGTTTTGCTTTATGCATTGTTTCTTTCATCATAATAGAATAAGAGAAAGAGTGAGTTAGATAATTTGTTGGATTTCTATATTGGCTTTATGTACTAGCTTTATGTTCTCAATTTCCGCACTTTGTTCCTACACTTTAATTTCCTATAGTTTCAATAATCGAGGGAAATATTAGTGGTCTAACTCGTGAGGTATGACCTCCCCACATTGGGCTTCTACCTAAGGCGTTATTTTATTTCCTACCACTTGAATTCATTTCCATTTTCTTGTTTCTTTTATTTCATTTAAGTGTGGATCCACTATAAGAAATAATAATTGAAGGACAAGAAAATTAAGTAAGATACTCATGATTAATCACAAGAACACCACCATGAGTGCATGAAATACTGTGATCTAAGCCTTTATAAAACTAAGTTATTTCTATGTCCCAGTGATGAATCTTAGTGTTAATTTCCTGCAATTTTTTTTGCTTTGCTCAATTTGTTCATATTGTCGCCGGCTTTAGATTAGGCTAGAATAGTCTCCAAGCCTGCATTTCATTTTCTTTCACCTCGAAGCTTATGAGCCTCGATTGATAATTTAATGTTGAGAATTAATAGTGCATATATTTATCCCAATTTTTGGCGTCGTTGTCGGGGACGTGCTAAATAGATTAGAAGTCTAGGTAGGTAGTTTTCATTTTTAATTACATGGATGAACTAAGGGTGGAGAGAAGATGGTAAGACATGAGGGAAGAGCCCACACATCCACTTTAGTGGGGTTTATCCAAAGTTAGGTTGTCCTCTCCCTTTCATGCATAAGTGTTTATCTTTTAATGCAAGTGTGTTTTTCCTTCTTTTATGCAAAAGTGTGCTTCTATTTATGAAAAATTAGTTTTATTTATGATGAGATGACTTGTGCGAACCGATAACCTCATGACATCAGGGTCCCAGTAATGCAAGGATCTCAAGTTTGGTGTGTTTTATTTTTTCAATAGTTTTAATTTATTAGTTTTAACATTCATATATTTGATGATAAACCATTTCATGGGTGTTGTAAGAACCCCCAAGTACTAATTTGTGTTGCGAGAAAGAGATCATCAACCAGCTAGACTAATTCATGGATGATCAAGAGCTTGCAGAATGTTCCTCCAATAAATTTCTCACATTCTAGCAACAATTGGGATATCCACCTCTTAGGAAGAACATATCTTGACAGCAGTCAAGAATTTATTTGTCTCTCCATAAGAAGATTTAGAAGTCCCTTCCAATTCCTCTTTTCAATTTGTTGAGGAAACTAAAGAATCATGGATAAAATTCATTGGAGAGAAACCATTGGAACCTGAGATTGATGAGTTCTTAGCATGCCTCTCAGTAGATCATGTATGTACTCCAAAGACCAATTATCTTGAAGAAGATAATTTGCATAGCATGGAAAAGGAGGACATGTTGTGTGACCTAAACAAAGAAGGGAACCAAGAATATCATGATCCTATTGAAAGGTGGTTCCAATTAGTTATCAGGTCACACTACTCTTTTAATTTTCATTATTGTTTGATCTCATCATCAAAGCAATTGGTCCTTCATACTCTGGTATTCATTAAAACTTATCTTTTAAACCCAAGTATGAATATATTTCTAACCCTGTTATGCACATGGCTTCACTGGAAGTATTCTTATACTTGAAGGACATTTTCTTTTGTTCAATTAGAGTAGGATAGTAAGTAAATAAATAAATGTTGCATATAAGTGAAATGCAACCTATCTTTCATACTTTTCATAAATGGGAATGTCAAAATTTAACAAATAAATCAATTTAAGATATTTTGTTCCTCTCGTAGATTTCTTTCTAAAGGTTATGATAATTTTGTTTGGAATTTTATGAGAAGGTAATCTCTACATCCTTTGAATGCACACATAATACTGGAAGGGTATTTTCAAAAGCGGAGAACACATCATTGTCAATGGAAGAGAACACTTAAGGGAGTACTTCATGACTTATTTCCTCAAATTTATTCTTTTTCCTTAAGTTGTTAAAAAAGATGCATTCATGCTTTATCGTTACCTATCTATTTTAAGACCACTATTTCACAAAGATGATCAATTAAGTTATTTTTTTAATAGAAATTGAAACTAAATCTTAATTCCATACTATTTTATTCATAGCTAATAATTTTGGTCAAATAAATCATGAATAATTTATCCATTGTTCAACTTTTGACATTTTCCTTGAATTTTCTATTTGTAAGCATGAATAAAAATCTAGTTTTAATTAGTTATATTGGTTTGTTTTTAGCATTTGTTCGCAACCCTCTCAACAACCCTCATTTTTTTTAACATCTCACATTGTGTTCATGAGGGCATGAAAAACCTTAGGCATGGGGGAGTGGTTGTTGGGATCTTCATATTATTTTCATCTTATGTCAACAAGTCCAAATCAACATGTTCAGTGTTGGAATTTGATAGTCATTTCTAGAATTTCGGTACCAGTACCAAATTTCTGCATTAGTTACCTACAGAATTTTGGTACCAATACTAAATTCCTGTACCAATTTCAGTATCAAGAAGTTCTCAATTTCAACCAACATATTTTACACAATTTTTGTTACAGCCAACAACACACATAAGCCTAAAACTTAGAGTATTCCAGTCACACTATGAGGTCTGCAAATTGCAGTTTGAAGATCATAAAGAATCGTTCCCGTATTGTCATGTTCTGGTATTGCAACAACTTGTCTAGTACCAGATAATAATTTGGTACTAGGGACAAAGTAGTATGATCATTGACCTGTACTTGAAACTATTTCCACTTAAGGTAATTGGAGGTATGAGCCAATATTTTCCTATTCTTTCTATCAAGGAATCATTTAAGTCTTGTGTTGAACTGTTATTTACTTTTATGTAGACCTTACTTCTACATTGTTACGCTCACCCCTAAATGTATCATCCTTGTTAGCCTTTAAAGAGATGTTTTAACATTCAGCTATATATGATCATGGGTGTGTCTACCTTATTACTTCATCCTTCTGAAAAAAGTGATTAATAATTGAAACATCCATTGAAAAGTGGTGACATCATTATGTATAATACTAACCTAGCTGATTCAACAAGCTCTTATCCAAGTTTCTCTTACAAGCTTCTCTTGGGTGGTATTGATGAAAAATTTCATGTGGTGGACCACTCCTATAAAACCTCAATGGACTTTCATGAGAATCCTAATAGGATTAACTAGAGGGGCATATTAGTCATTATCTAAGATGTTCCATTATACATTGAATAACTGATATTTAAGGCTAATGTGGATGATGTCACCCTTGGGATAAATACAAATAATCAATTATGTGCCTAATAAATCTAAAACACTCTCGTACCGCATGTCTTCCTTAAACTCTAAAGTTGTCAATGAACATTATACATCATTCTAAATCTTTTGAGTAGTATAATAAAATAAAGTATCAGGAAGTACAAGTAAACTCATCATGGTACTGAATAGGTCTGTTGGTAGCGAGGCCATGCTTGTATGGTACTAAGGTAAACCCGTCGAGGTACTAAACAGGCATGCTGGTAGTGGGGCTATGTCAGGTAAAGGGAGTTGAAAAACATAAATAGGCAGACCTAAAACTAAATGAAAAAAACCTTTGGGTCTCATTCTGAAGCAATCATTATCAAATCAAAGCTAGGAGATGACCTTTATATCTCTCAAATGATGTTCTTAAGAACCTTATGGTATCCACCTTACAGTTCTATATTTAAAATGAACAAGTTTGCATGAAAGTGGGACCCTTAGTATGTGTAATTCACCCTACCTAAGCAAGAAGAGATATATCTCTATACACTTGGATAAGGGACAAGTTAATCATCTTGGGATGTATTATTTTATGTGTTCCTTTATTCAAATGGGATCTAGACTATAACTATATCACTTTTATTTTAAAGGTAATATAGCTAAAAGACCTATGAGCTAAAAGTCATTTGTGAAATCTCTTGACCAAATACAAGAGTCACATCCGACCCTTTTCCCTAAGTATTTTCCACAATAGATTGGATAAGACTTAATGTCAAATCACTAACGACTCTAATCTATTACTCATGACTCCACATATCTAAGCATGTCATTTCGTACTACCCTGTTGACGTCATAACCATAATTGATCATTATAAAAAAATGTGCTCCTCTGAATGGCGTCGCCATTTAGATGAGCATCATTATAACCGTTATATCATTGACAAACCTTTATCATTATACCACCTTTTCTACTCAGGTCTATTACTCCATTCTGGTACCAAACCCTCCTCTCGTATAAACTCCGGTTCACTATGTTAAAATTAATAATTTATTTCAAGACAGACATGGGGGTTGATTGTTGTAAACCTGTGTTTATGGTGTTTCGAGAGACAGAGGAATATATGAAATGAAAAGAAAATTTTGAAAGGGATGGACGGGTACCCCTATCTAGAACAATTTTGAGGGCACCGTGATGAAATTTCCAAAGGCCTTTTCACATAATTATGATGGTGAGACTGTTTAGTTGGGATTTTGAAATTTTGAAGATCATTGTTACATGAGGACATGCAATGGATAAGGCATGGGGGAAATGTTGGGTGTCCTTTTTGACATCCACATACAACTTGAAACCTATATTGAATATGTTGTCTAAAACTATGAGTAATCCATTCATTTTTCTTAGTGATACACTCATTTGGCTATTTCTTGGTGTACATGAGGTAATAAATGTTTAACCTATGATTTTCTTGGTTTATTGATAGTTAGAATAGTTATCTATGTGCTTTATTCCATATAATAGCCTTGTTGTGGAAATAGTATTAAGACGGGATTCTAAGATGACAATCAAGTTCATCTGATACTCACACTCCAAGTCATCCAGTACCAGAAGGTTCTACAGTCATCCGGTATCTACGCTCATCCAGTACTCACACTCCAAGTCATCTAGTACCATAAGGTTCTACAGTCATCTAGTACCTATGCTCACCCAATACCTGCATTCATATGGTACTGTTTTTTATTTGTCACCTATGCTCATCGGGTACCAACATCCTATAGGCATCTGGTACCAACATCCTACAGGCATTCGGTACTAGATATAGTTCGAAAATTTGGAATGCTTCTAGAGGAAAATCAGGGACATGAGTTTTGTCCAAAGTGATGTCAACATGTAGAGGCATGATTTATAATTCACCCATATTGCACATGTGGACCGCCAACTTAGGGGGAATAATTCTGCAAAAATTAGTAAAAATCTCAAACTACCAACTTGCGCCTCAATTTCTATGCAGATGGCATCAGATCTAGAAATCCTACGATATGGGTTTTGTCTAGAATATGGAATATTGAGTAATGAGTGAGACGTTTTTCAAAATTCAAAACAGTTTAAGAGTTATGAGTGGATATTCAACTCGAATCTACCCAAATTGATGAAAAACACAGATTTTTGTGATTTCATTCTAAAAATTGTAAAATTGGGTTTAACCAAAATATGAGTTGGGGAATTTGGTTTTATCTATTCCTGCATGGATTTCATGTATAAATAAGCCTCATAGGGATATGATAAGGATCCAATTTTCATTATGATCATTCTTTTGTAATGGAGGTTCATGTAATAGAGGAAAAGAGTTATGATGCCATTGTTGTAATTTGAGCTTGAATTTCAATAGATAAAAGATGATTGATTTCAGATTTGTGGTGCATCATTGGGTTTTCATCTGAAGTATCTCTAGCATAAATTGTCATCTTGGGAGGGCCCCTCGAGATTGGTAATGTGTTGCTCATTTATATTTGTTTGTTATATATTTTTAATTCATTTTTATGTATATGTTAGTTTATCTCTTTGTGAGAGATTTTTGTTGCATTGTTAATTGATTCATATACTAGTTGATGGTTAATGTTCTATTCAGTTTTCTAATTGGTTTACGTTAATTTTATTTATTGGTTAGCTTAGAGTTTGATTTTTCTTAGTTTGGAAGATCTGCATAGATGAATTTATGAACTTGCATTTATGAACTTGAACACATAAACTCTCTCTTACCATCCATTTATTCTTGCATGTACTTCATCGATGTATCCTTTTGGTGAGTGGTTATGAGTTTAGGATGTATTATTTCACATTTTTTTATATTTTTACAATTCAGGCTTGGATTGATTAGATACGGTTTATTTTCATTCTTAGTTAATTTTGTTTATGCACTTAGTTTTATTTTCAATACTTTCTAATTTGACTTTATTTTCTGCACCTTGAAGCTAGGTTGGACTTCTTCTAATTTTTTGTTTTGAGATTATAATCTAGAATTCTTTGCTTTGCCTTGGTTTTTCTCATAGCTCAGAGAAGTATTTAATTTCTTGTTTGTATTCATTGAAGTGTGAAATTTAAGATTTCAAGTCTTGTGAATTAGCATCCTTGCTTTATGCATTGTTTCTTTCAGTGGAATAGAATAGACGGAGAAAGAGTGAGTTAGATCATTTGTTGGATTTATGTACTAGCTTTATGTACTTGGTTTCTGGACTCCATTGCTACACTTTAATTTCCTATAGTTCAAATAACCGAGGGAAATATTAAAGGTCTAACTTGTGAGATATAGCCTCCCCATGTTGGGCTTCTACCTAAGGTGTTAGTTTATTTCATGTCACTTGAATTAATTTCCATTTGTTTGTTTCTTTTATTGCATTTAAGTGTGGCTCCGTTGTAGGAAATAATCATTGAAGGACATGAAACTTAAGAAAGCTACTCATGATTAATCACAATAACATCATCATGAGTGCATGAAAGACTATGATCTAAGCCTTTATAGCACTAAGTTATTTATATGTGCCAGTAATGAATCCTTACTGCAGTTTTTTTTACTTTTCTAAGTTGTCGCCGACTTTAGATTAGGCTAGACTAGTCTCCAATCCTACATTTCATGTGCCTGCACCTCGAATCTTACAAGCCCCGGTTGATAATTTAATGTTGTGAATTAATAGTGCATATATTTAGCCCAACATGCAGTATGAACCTCAAGACTCTAGTCTTGGGGATTACAATAATATTATCTAATATGATATCATGATTGTGGGATCACTAATTAAGTTTACGATAGGGTTACGACCTCCTCCTCTTATACTGCTAAGAATCCTCATGAGAGGATCTGATGGCTACCCTAGTTTCATCCACTGCCTCCAATGTTACTTGGCTCTATAGATTAGACGATCAATATTAGATCCCAAATTAATGGATCGAAGGTTCAGATCTCCTTTTGGAGTACCTCCGTTGGATATTTTCTTCTCCCCATAATTCCAATACCTTGAAATGCTAGTTCTGATGGACAAACAAGATCTCCCCACACCCCTCTTAATCGAAAGGTTCATATCATGACTCTTATCCTTTTCATATTGGATGGGTGATGTCATCCATGTCAGTGTGACATCACCTTCCTCCCAGCCAAATATCGAAGAACACCAAGATATATGATCAGGATTACCTTCAGCTGGGTCAGATGGATGATTAGGATTTCTACTCGAAGTCTTTCCTTCAGAGTATCTTCATCCCAGTGGACCAAATTACCCTAACTGCTCCACTATAATGGACAGTCATGATCACTCTAAATTCTTCCTCGGTATATTGATGATTGAGATATTCCAATCCCTTAAATATAACAACCAATGTTAAAACAAAGTTCTAAGGCCTAATTAATCCAAGGGTCCCATGCTCGACCCACCGACCAATTACTTGTCACCAATCACAGGCTGACACCTATCAATATTTGGACATGTTGGCATTCCAAGTCATCATGACACATCATACTGACATCACTCCTCTTAGTATCATTTAAACGAGATCCATGATAATCTACGGTGGAGATCATCCCTAGGATCTCCACTGATAAATGACCTAGATTGTCCCTCGGACTCTTCCATCGGGGTGTCCCCACTTCGACATCCAAGTTTACTTTGACTAGGGAATTCCAATAACACTCCCCTTAGGATGTAGACTGCGATCAAATTTTTGTTTCAAATCCAATGACCATGGTGGCACCATTTGTTATATTCTGTTGGCCTCTAATTGCATCTACCATGAAAAATATAATGGTTCACATCTTCCAAAGTTATCCTCTAATGGATTAATGGTCCTTGTTGATTTAGGGTATACCCTCTACATGTGTCATAACCTACTCCTATGGAGGGTCAAGATCTCTCCACACCACCATATCGATGGTCGAGACTGTGTCTCACTCTATATCAAATAGAGGACCAAGATTTAATTGTATTACCAGATCAATGATCATGATTTTCTAGGAAAAAAAATAGCCTTTATGCAGGCTTGATAGTTCGGTCTATGACTAGTCAATTTTGCAGGGTTTCATTGAATCTTTTCAAGACTTGCCAAGTTTTAGAAATCCTTTCTTGGGTCCAAGGCACACCTTTTCCTGTGCATGATACCTATGCTTCATTTCATTCTGATAAATCCATCTGTCATAGGAAAACCAAACACTTGATGCATAGGTTTATGGATCCATGCACTATGACATACAGGTGGTCTCTATTTCCTCTTATCTTGAAAGGTCCATTTTTCATAGGTATCCAAACATTGCAACACTCAAGTGCATCTGTATATATGTATATATATAGGTATAATTATAATTGTGTGAACAGTTATCAAGGTTACAGTTTCATTTATTTAATTAGAGTTGATACAAGGCTCAAGCATTCACATGCACAAGCATTTCCATAACCATATGATTTCTCAATTTCTATAATACACAACATACAAGAGATCCACCAATCTAATCCTCAATCATGCATGCACGTCCTTGAGACAATTGAAAACATTCATTCATAAACTACATTCAATACACAGAGTTCAGAAACACTTATTTGTTACAGTTGATAACCAACCAACTAACTATGTGTGTTTTCCTTTCCACCCAACCATAATCTTATATGCATTCACTCGAAGAACTCTGGCCACCCCTGTGCCAAGCCATGATACCACCAAGTAACCTCTCCCTCTTTAGTTCTCATCAATTTGTGAAGAACACTCTCCTTCACACCTCTCTTGGTAGAGACTTTCCCCACACCCACCTAGCTTAGTCCTCAAGGAGGTTTTCTAGATACCTTTCGAGTATCAAACTCATAGACTTCTCAGCTCAGGTTGGGATTTTTGGAATATCCACCTGAATTTCAAAGCTCAAGCTCTTTTTCCTTTATAAAGTTTTTACATAGTCATTCCCTTGCCTCCAGTATTCAAAATCCCTCTAGATATGTGTTGGCAGTAGGTCGAAGTGGAAAGAAGGATGATTGTGGGGAAAGGAAGCATGCAGAGAGCAAAGTAATAGTTGGAAGGAAACACAACACACATGCATGCACAAGGAATGCGGCGACTGGAAGGAAGAAAAACTCATGCACACGAGAGGAAGACCTAACATCAGTAGGTTTAGGGTTTTGGTAATGTATTGTAATGAATGAAGAGACAAATATGTATACATACTGATATTGAGGTATTATAAAGGTATTGTTGTGTTTTTCTAGCTAAGGAGTTATGGATTTTGTAGTAGTTGTGAGTAATTTAGTATTCGGGTTTACATTTTGTTGTATGAACTATTTTGTAAGATGTTGAGCTAGAGGAGAGACAAGAAGGTAGATCTCGAGGATTAGATCATAGGCTAAGGATTCTAGTGTGATCTAGTTCACCTCATATATATCTTACCCATCTAAGGAGAGTTGTAAGCACATGGCAATGTAGAAGCAGAACTACCATAATAAAAGAGCCAAGAGACAAATATTTGTGGACATAGCCCAGGAGGGGGTGAACCATGGTAATATCTGTTTAATATGATGAATGCATGCATATCTTTATTCTCTTTTCAGTAGCTATTTGTTGTTCTTAATGAATGAATGAATGAGTTATTGCATAATCGTGAATAAGATTAGGTTGCATTTACTAGTTCTATTAATGGTTCAATGGTAGAGCTCTCATATCTCATAATAAATCCATGGATGTAAACACCTTAGTCTTGCAGCCACCCATTAAAACTATCTCAGGTGAGACTGCGCAACGCATTCTGTGTGTTGTGTTTCCGTTTGGTTTACCAGGAGGGTCAATAGTTTTAGAGGATTTGTTGGAAAACCTAAAGACATGAACCCCGTGTCACAACTCAGATAGTATAGGGGAAATGATAACCAACAAATGTTTTTGTTTTCATTGGTGGGAACAAGAGAGGATTGAGTAAGAGAATATTTGTAAAAGAGTTTTCAGAGGCAGAATAGGAGAGGGTTAGGGTAGAGACCAATGAGCCATTAGAAGGGAATGTTGAGACCGTGGAACCCCACAAAGGTAGAGATCTAAAGATGGTTGAGAAAAAAAGAGCTAGAGTTTGCACAAAAGGACAATAAAAACCCTAGAATAACACCTCGCAAATATCGAGAGAAATACATTTTTACTGATTTGCACGAAGTCTTTTTCTATGATTTTCCGCATCTACTGCAGGAGTGGATACTAAGATTGAAGGATAATCCTGCGACGAACCAAATTCGACAGATAGATTGGAACCCAGTACAGATTGAGCAGTTACAATATGTGAACAACAAATTCACTCACGCAATAGACTTTTGGCTTGAAAATATTGTGGTGGGCTTCATAATAGAGTTTGTAGTTGACACAACGAAGTCGTACAATGCAACAGAGCAAGAATTTCTATGCAGTCCTCGAGGAAGGTACATTTGATCACTGTATACTTCTATTAAGATACTGCTATATAACAAAGGTGTAATGACAATGGGATCATACAACTAAACTTCCCTGTGTGCATGGGGGAAGGGGGGAAGCACTAATAGAAGAAGGAGAAATGGAAGGTGGTAAGCATAAAGGCAAGAAGGAGGAGGAACCCTTGGACCCAATCATGATGGATGATGACTAGATCAAGTAGATTTTGTCATCAATGGGAAGGACGCATAGTGGAGTACCCTACCAATACAAGGTGAACACCAAGAAGAGAGCCATAGCTATGAGGGAAGGCTTGGCGAGTGATGAGGAAGAGTTAGAGGATCTCTAGGCTGTAGAGCAGATTGAGGAAATCCTACGCACAAAATATGAGAGGAAGATGAGAGGTCCAAGAGCGGGATGAGAAGGAAACCATCCTATCCATATTAATGTCAATGTGGAACCCATAAACCCATGTGTGACTCATACACCAAAGAGAACACCACCATTTAGACAACCGAAGTTCAAAGGAATTCTGACAGCAAGAAGTACATCTACATAAGGAGAAACAATTGGAGGAGCTAGTTCAGGTAGCACTAGTCAGGTATCTACACCGCGAGGAGGTAATAGTTCAACATTCAATATGGTCAGACATGATCCAACCATCATTTTACTAGAATTCTGATGATAAGCAGCAAAATACCATGACAAACATTTGTTCATTTGTGCAAAGATATGGGAAGAAAAATAGATTACCAATGAAGATACTAAACTTGCGCATTTAGCAATCACACTCAGAGACTGTGCACTATTCTGGTACATGATTCTAGACACAAACAGTGTCCCTAGGATGACAAGGACACTGGAAGACATCAATAAGTTACTGATAAATGATTTCCAGAAGCCAAGCTCTAGGATCAGTACATGAACAAGATGATCGAAATCAGACAGAAACTAAGAGATTTTGTATGGGAGATTGATCAAAGATTCAAGCGACTGAAGGGAAAGGTAAAATATATCATGACCAATATGAAGCATCAACACCTATTTGTCAACTCATTACTCACACGTTTGAAATACCCTTTACGACAACAAAAATTTCAGACGCAACTAGAGGCTCTGCAGGCAACCCCGCAACTGAAAGAAAACCAGTACCAACAAACAAACCCAACTATCAAAGAACTCAAGGAGGATTTGAAGAATCTAACATTTCAGTTGAACCAGAACAAGAATAAGGAAAAATGAGAAGTCATTTAGTGTACCACATGCAAGATGGAAGGATATGATCCAGGTGGATATCGGGGGCCACCCATCTTTTCCAAATGGCTCAAAACAATTTTCTAGCCATTTTGGCAATTTACTATTTTTAGCAGGTTTTAACTTCCGGGGCCATTTTGA
>JZKD02S2431096.1:87227-104998 GCA_000966675.3 Picea glauca
CATTAATAGAAATCGTGTATTACTGTATCTCTGTGTTTATGGTTGCATCTCTGATATATTTCTGTTATATTACTGGATATACACGATATCTCCGTGCATTTATTTATTATATCTCTGCTCTCATTTCGTGCCGAAAATAATCTGGATCAGGATACCACAAGAATGAATGTTCAATGTTCACATAGTATATGGAAGTAGGAATGTCGAATCCATTACCAACGGGAGGATTATGGTGTAGAATCTGCAATAAACTAGGTCATGACCCTTATCACTACACGATGATGTAGAAATACCAAATAGTCCCAAATATATCATATTGCACCTTTTGCAAGTCAGTGGGACACGATGAAAAATATTGTATAACTATGGAGTTGATGGGAGAAAGGACATCGGACGCATATAGAGTACATGCATAAATGATGACAAAGTAGCACCACATTTTAATCAAGTTCTAGCTCCATACAACACTGTGTAGCAGCAATATAATACTTCACATCAACCATACAACAACGCACAACCACAGTACAATACGAAACAACCCCAGTACAATACCATGCAATACAATCAGGAACCTCAGTATAACGCGTTGCGAGGAGACCGAGAGGGATACAAGGGAGGAGGACAAGCCAGAGGAGGCTTCGAATGAGGTAGAGGACCAGTCACATGTCACAATAGTCAGCAACCAGTACATTATGCAAGAGAATTTCTGCTTCCGCCAGCAAATTGCATGTATTGTCATGCATCGGACCATGATATAGAGGAATGTCCAACACTACTAGTAAAAATGCAGGAAAAGAGGAACCAAAACAACCAGAATGTCTAATGGATTTCATCCAAAGCGAGGGATGAAGGACGAAACATCAACATAGTTACCCATGGAGGAGCTAAAATAGGCACGAATGTAGTTCGACAAGGACCAACGCAGAATCAATGGGTAAAGAAGAACATAGAACCAAGGAAGCAGTTCGATGCACAGAAGGAAAAGGAGATCTTTAAAGAGGCCAGACAAGAATTTCAGAAGGAGGACATAGCGTCAACTTCAAATGCCCAGCAAAACAAGGAAGCACTAGAATACAATATCCTGCCATCATTGAATCATACCAACGGGATGCAACCCATATTGGGACAAGTAAGTACAATCAAAGGCTTTTTTCAATCATGTGTAAAGATATTAGGTGACCCATCATCTGTGAAAATATTACAAAACATACTAGAAAAATGTAGTAGTGAGATGGAAGAAAAGTTAGAACCAAAAACAATAAATCACCTACACACAAGAAGAAGAACAAGTAGGGATTTTAGATTGAATGCTAACATCAGAGATTTCAATATGGGAGACATTATACTAGATCTAGGATCCGAAGTTAATGTATTACCAAAGAAAACATGGCAATGCATGGGAGAATCTACATTAGGATATTTGTCAGTTTAATTGAAACTAGAAAACTAGCACAAAGTCTTACCAATAGGTAGATTGAAAGGAGTGACAATCGACCTAGATGGAATGCGCACTAAAGCATACTTTGAAGTTATTGAAATAGTGGACAACACAACACCTTACCTGGCATTTCTTGGTCTGGATTGGGCGTTTGACAACCAAACCATAATCAATTTGAAGACAAGGAAAATGACATTTGAATCAGGTGAATACAGGTTCATTGCACCATTAGACCCATTAGAAGGCGATAGGTTTGTATAACCCACTTGCCTAGATTTAGATGAAATCATCCAGTTGTACCGAACAACTGCGTGCGATGAGGACTACGTAAACCCAACTGAATATGGGGTACTCAGTTGGTGAAGCATTACTTCATGTGCAACAGATTCAGACACCGGATTAGAGAACTGGCAACAAAGTCTACATGAAGTATCCACGAGAAGATGTGCAAGAATAGACCGCGCAGTATGATGGGTAGTCACAAAAATCAGAGAACCACCTATTTTCCATGGAATAAACGATTTGGAAACATTCTTGGCACAATATGAAGGCACAGTTTTAGAGAACAAGAGTGTTAGTACTTGATTTAGCACTAAAGGACACACCTGAAAGATGGTGGGGTGCCCACAAGGAGACAATTACAGACTAGTACCAATGTAAGTGGTTATTGAGCATAAGGTTCGACGTAGAACAACAAAACAACAAATAACAAAAATATGATGGAAACGGGGTACCAGCGGAACACTTGGTGGCGTGTAGAATGCTGTGGAAAATGGCACCCCCAGAAGAATGGCCTCATCACTTCATACACACTCTAGAGGGCATACCAGTAAATTGGTATATAGACCAGGATTGCACAAGGGAACTGCGACATGGATGACATTGCAACACAATTTTTCAATCACTTTCTCATTCAAACATGAGAACCCCAACATAGATTCAACTCTAAAACAAATAAGAGGAGTAATATTCATCAAAGAAACAGAATTAGAATTGATCACAGAAGAACAACATCGGAACAAACAGATAGTCAAGGACCTATTATCATGTTACCATGTACAGGAGGAAGCACCAGATGAAGATGATCTGTGTGATATTCAAATTGAATAAGAAGAAGGTGAAATAGATGTGGAAGGCCCACCCATAGAATCAGAAGTCATTTCCACACCGATCAAAGTAAATAAATTCAACATTGGGACAACCGAGCATCCCAAAATGGCGAGCATTGGAGATTACTAGGATGAGAAAACAGTGGAAAGCATCACAGAGTTGTTGTGTGAATACATCAAATTGTTTCCTACAACCTTTACAGAGATGAAAGGTATCATAGGAGAATTAGGAGAGATGAAGATACCACTCATACCAGAAGCAATATCGATCAAACAACGACCATATAGACTGAACCCAATATACAAACATAAAATCAAAGCAGAAATTGACAGAATGCTCGAAGTCGACATCATAGAACTGGTCGAAGAGTCAGAATGGACAAGCCCAATGGTAGTACAAGACAAGAAACAAGGGGGGATTAGGATATGCATCAACTTGATGAAATTGAATGATGCATAACTACATGAACCATTCCCTACACCGTTCATGGATGAGGTGTTAGAGAATGTAGGAGGACATGAAGCTTACTCATTCACTGATATATTCTCAGGCTACCATCAGATTAAGATAGCACAGGAGGACAGATACAAGACCATGTTCACAATATAATTGGGATCTTACCAATACACAGTCATGTTGTTTGGACTGAAGAATGCACCAACAATCTTTTCCAGAGTAGTCATTGTTGTGTTTAAGGAATTCATCCACCAGTTTCTCGAAGTATACCTGGATGACTGGACAGTATATAGTTTATTGAAAAACCATGTAGAAGTCTTATGCCTAATGTTATAAAGATGCATACAGTGTCAGATATCACTAAATATAAATAAATGCATATTTGGAACACCATTTGGTATACTATTGGGCCATATAGTATGCAAACAAGGTATGATAATAGATCCTGCAAAAATCGTAGTAATTGTTAACTTGCCAACACCAAAAACAGTCCATCAGTTAAGAGTGACATTAGGACACACATGCTACTATAGTAAATTTATCAAAGGATACACATAGCTCATTGCACCGATGGAAAAACTATTAAGAAAGGATACAAAGTTTTAGTGGGACGGCGAATGTCAACATGGTATGGATACCTTGAAGGAAAAGATGGTTACCACGCCAATATTAGTATTTCTAGACTAGGAGAAGACATTCCACATGCATGTAGATGCTTTAGCCATAGCACTTGGAGCTATCTTGGCACAACCAGGAGCAGGATACTTGGATCACCCGATAACATTTGCGAGCAGAAAATTATCAGACTCAGAATAGAACTATAACATGACCGAAAGAGAAGGCCTAGCTATGGTCTATGCACTTCAGAAGTTTAGACATTACTTATTGGGGAAACACTTTAATATGGTCACAGATCACTCATCCCTAAAATATCTAGTCAACAAGCTAGTGTTGGGGGGGGAGAATCCATCAATGGTTTCTACTATTTCAATAATTTGACTTTGAAGTAATAGTCAAACCAGGAAAATTGAACGTAGGACCTGACCACCTATCAAGGGTCATAAATCGAGAAGAACCTACGAACTTAGAAGACAACTTTCTGGATGCATAGCTATTCTCAGTACATATTGTTGATGAATACTTCACAGACATCATTTAGTACTTGAGTACAGGTATTGTGCCACATGAATATAACACTGCATAGAAGAAAAACCTGGTAGTCTGCGCTACTAACTATCAACTGATTGCAGGACATTTATATAAAATGGGCACAGATATCATTTTGAGATGATACTTGTTAGAGCACAAAAGACCAAGATTTTTAGCAGAATCCCCTGAGGGAATAGCAGGAGGGAATTATGTAGGTAAAGCTACTATGTAGAAGGTATTGTGTGCAGACCTATGGTGGCCAACGATTCACAAAGAATCGAAGGAGCACTGTCAAACATGCGATGTTTGTCAAAGGGTAGGAAAACCCAATAGAAGGGATGAGATTCCATTATGACCACAAGTAGCATTACAAACATTTGACAAGTGGGAAATAGATTTTATGTGACCAATCAACCCACCATCTAAAAGAATAGGAGAAAGGTATATTATCACCACGGCGGAATACTTAACAAGATGGACAGAAGCCGCACCAGTAAAAGACTGCAGTGCAGAAACAATAACACACTTTCTATTTGAACAAGTTATTATGAGATTTGGGTGCCCAAGAGTTTTGATGAGTGACCAAGGCACGCACTTCATAAACAACACCACCAGCGCTATGACTGAAGAATTTGAAGTCCATCACCAGAAGAGCACACTGCATCATCCACATGAAAATGACACAGTGGAAGCCTTCAACAAAATTCTGTAGAACGCACTGACAAAGATATGTAACATCAATAGGGACAACTGGGATCTCAAAGTACCTGCAGTATTATAGGCATACAGGACTACATTCAAAAAATTGACGGGGCACACACCATTTAAACTGGTTTATGGCCAAGAAGCAGTGGTGCCATTGGAATTTTTAATACCAAGTTTTCTCATAGCAGCGATCATACAAATGACAGAACGAGGCACAGTACAGTAGAGACTAAATCAGTTACTGACCATGGAGGAAGACCGAATCTTGGTAGGATTCTACCAACAAGTTTAGAAAGAAAGAGACAAAGCTTGGAATGATAAACACATCAAGAAGAAAACATTCAAGGAAGGAAATCTAGTGCTAATGTACGACAACAAATCACTACAACACCCAAGAAAGCTCATAGTGCATTTTTTAGGACCATACGAAGTACAATCTATCATCGATGGAGGAGATGTACAGTTAAGAGACTTATCAGGCACAGAAATCAGAGGAATGATCAATGGGAGCTGACTGGAGTTGTACAAGGACAGTCGACCATCCACCACGCAGTAAAAAAAAATTAAAAAAAATTGAAACAGAACAAAAAGGAAAGAATCAAAGAAAGCTCAATGCGTCGGAGAGAGGAAGGGAAAGCACACTCAGTAAGGAGAAATAAAATGGTCACATCCAAAGGGAAACAAGAGAGAAAAGGAAATTCGAAAAAAGAAGGATGACCTTATAGCACTAGGGGGAATAAAAAGATGGCAAAGATCGATGGGACATCACATTAATCATGCCAATTGGAGACAACAAAGCAGGAGTAATGCCAAGTATGAAACTTTCGGACATGCATTGAACCAGTAATCAAGGTGCATTTAACCCATAACCAAGGAAGCGTACTCGACAAGCTTCATGGGAAATCCATATAACACACGGACGTGGGACCCAATAGTCAATTCACGCAAAAAGAACAGACAGGGAGCGATAGAGGCAAAAGAACATAGAGAGAGTTCACGAAGACCACAAATACCATTTGAGTCTAGCATCCATATGAAATTCACCACCATGGCACTACCCAAGAAAGCAGAAGCGAGCCAGATTTCCAGAAGATCTACAGTTCAATATAGGTCATGAGGATAGGCAAAGGAAGGTGAGCAGTAGCTATCGGAGATCATTAACATCGACGAAATCCCATCCCCAGAGACAATACCAGTACAACCCATGTCGATACTGTAAGAAATCCCACAGCCAACACTAGAGGGCATGAGTCAAGACATACCAGCAGAGGTGTAGGAGCCACAAAACCAAGAAGAAGAAACCCTGAAGGAGGTGCAACCAAAGAATACAGAAGTAGCTCCAGAAGTTAACGGCATGACACCAAAGCCGACAACAACAATTAAGTTAGATGAGTCTCAAACAACCATCTCAAACCACCCAACCAGGGAAAATGATGAAGATGTCTTGGATTGGATGAAATGGTATATGGAGGAGCAACCAAAAGTCACTGGAAATTCGAGCCAGTCTCAATAATAGAAGAAAGAAAAGATACATATACTAAGGACACCCCGCAAGAAACCAACAACAGAAATTGTTCTACCACGCATACGGAAGAGAGTACAGGTAGGACCAGAGCTACTGGGTTATGTCAGGAACCTCAAATAATCTGACCATGATGTAGCAGATGAAGAAAATTTCCTGGAACTTGCAAAGGGGGTATTTATACAAACTACATGCATGAATCTAGTCAGAGAACCGATTGATCAACCATACCAGTGGGCAACTGGACTGGAGAAAATGGGAATTGTAGGTCTGTTGGACCTACTACATTTTGGCAGAGGACAATATGTAACAACATGCATCAAAAAACTATTAGAAGTCACACATGGAGGGAATATATGGTTGGACATGCTCGTCCCCATAGCCGTGGAGCTTATTGCGAACCTAACAGGGTTACCAATTCGGGGTATAGATCCCGCGTTGTTTCTGGATGAAAAAACCAAGGAGAAAGCGCTAGTAGAAGAGATGAAGAAGAAGCATGGAACTGACAGGGGGACAAAAGGGATCATCACCAAACAAATCAACAATGCAGCCACACAATTGGGTGCAAAAATCTTATCCTGCAAGCTCCTAAGAAAATTCCGCAAAGAAAAAGCACCAACTGGAGTTGTTGCAGTTGCAGCCTAGTGCGTGGAAGGCACCTTAATGAGTTGGGTGCCATACCTATTGAACTTGTTCCCAGAGGACTACAAGGATGCGCAGGACCTAGGCACATAGTTTCATTATTCATGGAAAATCACATTAATAACCTTCATGGGATGGAGGGAACCAAGGCACGTAGTTTTTTGTACCAGACCAAAACCAAATCAGGGAGTGAGGTACTTGTTTCTCAAAGACAGGCCAGACTTGAGGAGAAAGAAGGAGATCAGGTCCATTTTTTAGGGGTGCCTATATGACCTACAGGAAGCCATCTCCAAGATGTGGTGAATTACACCAAAAGATGTCGCGTGATATGCAGACATCGCCAATTTTCAGGCCACACAACACATAGTGTGGATACAGGCGAGGACATGGGTGACATTGACATGGTCATCAACAAATGGACCGACGAATGGAGAATTCCATCCATCACCCAGGAAGTGTTGGGAAGAACAAAAGAAGAAGAGGCAGAGCATGGAGAAACACAGCCTCTAGAAATCCAAGTGCCCAAGAGACCAAGAATGGGCCAAGGAAAGACACCATAGACAGACAAAGGGCCAAAGAAGATAGGGACTCAGAAGGAGAAGAAGGAGAGCACACAACCGACCAAGCGACAATAGAAACAGGTTGAGGGAGTGTAGGAGACCACTCCAAATCCTGATATACAGGAACTAGGGGGGAATAAGAGACCAACCACGTAGCCAGGTGGCGCACAAAAAAATCAAAGTCACAACAAACACCGCCCAAGTACACGATCACGGAGGATGACGAGGAGATGATAGCCCGAATAGTACAGGATTGTATATCTGAGGAATTTGACTATGCTTCACACCATAGGGACAAGATCCAACAGGAGTTGAAAGATATATGACACAAAGAGGTCCACCCTATCACCCTATAGGGTCTCTTGCCTGACCTCCTGCTCACAGGATCATTCAAAATCCCTTCTTCAATTGAGCCGAAGCGGCTCTTTAGATTCCTCCAATGGAATCCTCTGCTACAAACCCAGTCCATAGGTCTTCTCTAAACCCTCACAGCCTTCATCACTTGACCGAGGTTATCCCCGACTCTCTATTGGGGTTTGGGGTTTTGCACTCCCTGTTGTCGAGAGTCTCTGCCTTCTCCAACTCTCGATTTCCGATGGGCTCTTTCTACTCCCTTAGCCCCTCTTGGCTAGGTTCTTTGGTCCATACGACCATCCCTCATAAGACCGCAGCCCTATACCTCCGTCGGGGTTTTAAACTCCCAAAATCCCGATGCGTTCTTTTCTCCATGCGTTGGCCCTCTTGGCTCAACTCTGGGTCCACATGACCATTACTACACGACCGTGGCCTTATCTCCTTTCGTGGCTGCTCCTATTGGAGTTTCGGCACTTGCGATGTCGAAATGTGCATGTACCCAAGACTCGCGATTCCCCAAATCACAACGCGCCCCTTCCTTCTCAGCTCTAGTCCTTCCCGGCTATACCATGGTCCATGTGACCACTTACCATATGACTGTAGTCAAGCTTCCTATCGGGGTTTTCCCTATCACGATATCGAAGGGTATGGACTCCTTGTCCCCGGTATCCTCGATTTCCCGATTTGTGATATCCTCTGGATCGTCGACAGCTGGCCTCCACTACGCCTCTATCCTCCTTCTCTGATAGCCAAAGAAGAAGAAGAGGATGATGAGCATTTTGAGGAACAGCTCAATGATTTTAGCCAGCGAGCTGAGAGATCTGTAGCATTGGAGATGACAGAAGAAGAAGAAGCAGAAGCGAAAGAAGAGAGTGAGAATTCCGAGGAATGGCTCAATGCATTCAGCGATGGAGCTGAAGAGGATGGAGTAGACAACATTTGTTTTGCTGAGCTGTGGCAGCAGGTAGAAGCCCTGGAAGAAAGGGTGAGAGTCCAGGTAAAGCACATCCAACAGGTTAGGTTGGAAATAGATGAAGAAGGCATGGGAGATCATGGCGATCTTCTCATGTGTAGAAAATTTTTGCAGCTGAGGAGACTGCAACAATGGGACCAACCACTAGAGCAGCTGGACCAAGTGATAGAAGATATCAGAAGGATGATGTTAGAGTCAGCAGAAGCTGCCAGCGAGGAAAGGCTGAGCAGAAGAGAAACAGCAGCAGCAGCAATGCAAAAGCAGCAGCAGCAGCAGAATGGAGCAAATGAATAGCTCCACAGATTTGTTTGGGATCCAGTAGGATTTCCAATAGCTACAGGGGAAGCTCATGAGTAGGAGCTCATGATTTTTGCAGCTGTGGAGTATGATGCAGGAGCATCTCTCCACGCAGCCAGCCAACCAGCCAGCCACGTCAGCGTGCATGCATTCAGAGATAAAAGAGAGGCACAGCCTCATTTGAATTTGAAATGAATGTAATTAAATGTTTTAGGCTGGTGAGCCATGGAAGTCGTGCCTTTGTGCAGGATGTAGTTAAGATCGGATTTAATGCTAGGTCGGTTGAGATCTAGATCCAGATGTTGGACTAGACAACCATTGAATGTAATTCATTAGAGTAGGTAGACCTGGAGAGAAGCGCTCGATGAGCCCCTCAGGTAAAATATATTTTCAGATCTCATTTCGATTTAGGTGAGTTAGAGTGGTAGAGAAGAGATGAGTAGAGTTGTAGAGCCGAGAGAGCTCAGGAACACCATTGTAAAATACAGGCATTTGCCATTGTTTAATATAGATAGAGCAGTTTTTCCTGCATTTTCTGTGTGTTGAATGGATGTATGTAGGTGTTCCATATATGTGCTGTGAATGTATGTTTGTTAACCATTTGCAGGGAGTTTGTGTGATTTCAGGCTTGAGAGGTCTTTGAGGTTTCATGTCAGGAGGGCATGACAGAGTGATGAGGTCTCTGAATACTAGTGCACAGAGGTTGCACTTCTGAACTTTGCGAAGTCATACAAAGACGTGCTGCGGCATAGGATTAAAGTCAACAACTTAGGAGAAGGAAGACCTCAAGGTTATTGAATACCTCAGGAGACAAGGTTGTGTAGTTGAAACACAGTTGGAGAAAGAAATTTGTTGTAATTTCTATAGAGCTCTGCCAGGTGAGCATTGAGCATAAGCATGAGGTGCTGAATAAGAACTATGTTGATATTTTGAGGACAGAAGACAGAATCTCTGAGGAGTTCTATAGAGCTCTGCCAAGTGGGCATTGAGTAGGTGCAAGGAGTACACAAAGGAAGGAACTCTGTTGCGAGGTCGAAGGAGACCAGAATCACTGATGATTCTATGAGAGCTCTGCCAGGTGGGCATCGAGCGAAGTGCATAGGTGCATAGAGAAGGAGACAGAACCATTGGGTGTTCTGAGGGAGAAGAGACTCCTCCAGGAGGGCGTCGAGAAAGTGTGCAAGCAGGCACAGGAGAATAGAGAACTCTTTGAGTTCTGCCATTTGCAGGAAGAGTCCATTGAAGGATCTTTACTGGGTTGCTGAATACCCAGAAGGCTCAGCAAGAAGTTGCTTGAGCAGCAGGATAGCCAAGAACGTGTCAATTTCTCCATCTGAGGGAGAAGAAGAACAAAATCCCCCAAGGGGTCTGAGTGTTCGTGGTAAGCTTAAGAGAGACAACACTGTAGGTGCGTAAAGACTCTGCAGGATCAAAGACGTCGAAATACTTTGAGGATTTGAGAGTAAGAACTCAGGAAGAGAAAGCGTTTGTATACGCATAGTGAAGCTCAAGGTTCGGGAGCTCGTTGGAGAAGGAAGCCAAGAATGAGGCCTTGGAGAAATCAAAACTCTTCTAAGTGCAAGAAGAAAGTGTAGAAGCTCAGGAGGAGCAACGTCAGTCATTGGATCGGCCGATAGAATCTAGACCATTGGTTTTACGTGTCCAGGAGGACCGTCAAAAGAAGCGCACAGGAGAGGAGACCGACAGCCGTAGGATCTCATATAGAATTCCTGTCATCCGTTGGATCGGGAGGAGTTGCGTGGAGGCTAGCCTCTGGAGGAGGAGTGCACAGGAGAAAGGGATCTGAGCCGTCATATCTTGGATCAGATCGCCAACAGCCATCAGATCTGCAAGAGTCATGCAGGAGTTAGCCGGTCAGCAGGAGGAGAGAAGTCCCGACAGGCATCAGGATATCGACCATTGAGAAACCGAGATTCCTGAGGTCACAAGGATCAGGATATCAACAACCACAAAATATCGATAGAATCGGGACCGTCCAAGGTAGAAGGGACATGTGGCAAAGATCGAGCGCCCGTCGGCACTGAGGCGCATTGGGAAATCGGTTTTCCCGTGGACAAGGCATCGGAGAAATCCAGGAGAAAACCCCGACACAGAATCTGGACCGTCTGTCTGAGGAAGTGCACGTGTCACACGATCATCTGTTCCAGAGATCCGAGGCACCAGGCATCGAGACTTGCAGGTCTCGAAACGGCAACAAGATCTGAACCGTTTGTTTGGAGGATGTGTGTCAGAGGATCCCAAAGATTCAGGAATCGGCATAAAAGAGTTCTCAAGGTCGAGGGAACCAGGGCATCAGAAGTTCCGAAATCCCGACGAGATCGGGATCGTCTGTTGGAGGGATGCATGGCAATCATCTAGCGCCATCGGAGATTGGGATATCAGAGATCCCGGGAGCAAAGAGTTTGTGCATCGCATAATTGCGATCCGTGAAACCTCGATGAGTGGGGGCCAGCTGTCAGCACAGCAGAGAAGGAGGATAGAGGCATAGTGGAGGCCAGCTGTTGATGATCCAGAGGATATCACAAATTGGGAAATCGGGGATCCCAAGGACAAGGAGTCCATACCCTTCGATATCGCGATAGGGAAAACCCCGACGGGAAGCTTGACTACAGTCATATGGTAAGTGGTCACATGGACCATGGTATAGCCGGGAAGGGCTAGAGCTGAGAAGGAAGGGGTGCGTCACAATTTGGTGAATCACGAGTCTTGGGTACATGCGCATTTCGACATCGCAAGTGCCGAAACTCCAATAGGAGCAGCTGTGAAGGGAGATAAGGCCACGGTAGCGCAGTAATGGTCATGTGGACCCGGAGCTGAGCCAGGAGGGCCAACGTGCAGAGAAAAGAACGCATCGGGCTTTTGGGAGTTTGAAACCTCGACGGAGGTATAGGGATGCGGTCTTATGAGGGATGGTCGTATGGACCAAAGACCCTAGCTAGGAGGGGCTAAGGGAGTAGAAAGAGCCCATCGGCAATCGGGAGTTGGAGAAGGTAGAGACTCTCGACAACGGGGAGTGCAAAACCCCGAACCCTGACAGAGAGTCGGGGATAACCTCGGTCAAGTGCTGAAGTCCGTGAGGGTTTAGAGAAGACCTGTGGACTGGGTTTGTAGCAGAGGATTCCATTGGAGGAATCTAAAGAGCCGCTTCGGCTCAATTGAAGAAGGGATTTTGAACGATCCTGTGAGCAGGAGGTCAGGCAAGAGACCCTGCGGAGTGATAGGGTGGACCTCTTTGCATCAATATATGATATCTCATCAAGTAGATCAGGGAAGGGCTAACAACAAGAAGCAGGGGAATTGAACCATCAGCACCACCAATAGAAGGAGGAGTGCCAAAAGAAGAATGAGAATCAGTCCAATAAATACTGCATCCACACTTAACATTCCATATTAACCCTATTATGTTGCGCATGGACGAAATTGTGGGGCAGACACCCTTGAAGGACTTAAGCCAAATTCAACTCATGTTTACCAGAATACCATTAGGAGCGCTACACAAGTTGCAAGTGAGTGTAAACCACGAGCTACAATCTCGCACACACAAAGACTTAACTGAATTGAAGTAGGAAACAAAGAAACAAGAAGCACTGGAAATAGTCTATGAGAAGGCTAAATCCGAGACCAAGGAGGAAATGGAGTGCATAAAAGGATTAGAGCAGAAAGTGGTAGAAACGTATGAGAAGATTCCACAGGCCATGCAGAGTGAGGAAATCATAGAAGTAGAAAAGATTGATTGCATTATGCAGGCAATTGATCAATATCAGAATGAGATCGAGAATCTCCAAGAGAAGCTCATATCAACCACTCCACCAGTAGTCAAGGAGAAAAGGAAACAAGAAGAAACAGTGCAACTACGGGATATAGAACAACAGGTCAACACAACAACAGACTTGTTTGATAAAGCATCATATCTTTGGACTAGCTTAGAGGAGGATCAACAGATCCAAAAGTGGGATAAGGAAGAAGAAAGGATCAACGCAGTGATCCAAGAACTCAATCAGAGGTAGAAGACAATGCCAGTTACGGAGCGCATTAAGGGAATGAAAGAAATGAATAAATTGCAAGCAGAGCTAACTATCACACAAACACAAAAACATGAGTGACAAACTCAAATAAAACCATTACAAGAGTGGGTAGCAGAAGTCTTGGCACAAGTAAAGGAAGCCAAGCCACAGATAGCACAAGCCCATGAAGAATGCAAGGAATTGGTCAGTGATGAAGTCACAACCCAGGTAGTGGACACAATCAAGGAGAAGACAATGTAGGTGCAGACACAAGAAATAGAGCTCAAGGAAAAGTTCCAGACAATAACCAAGGATATCGAGGAAGCTCAAAAGGATTAGGTGGCTCAGAATGAGCCACATTTCAGTGTTGGGGTCCTGTTGGGAGCAGGCTGAAGTGGAAATAAGGATGATAATAGGGAAAGGAAGTGTGCAGAGATCGAAGCAACAACTATAAGGAAACACATCACGCGTGCATGCAAGAAAGCATGCACAAGGAAAGAGATATCTAGAAGGAAGAACAACACACACATGAGAGGAAGACCTAACATCAGTAGGGTGAGGGTTTTGGTAATTTATTGTAATGGATGAAGAGACAAAGATGTATAAATACTGATATTAAGGTATTATAAAGGGGTTGTTGTGTTTTTCTAGTTGAGGAGTTACTGACTTTGTAGTAGTTCCGAGTAAGTTAGTATTCAGGTTGACATTTTGTTGTATGAACTATTTTTTAAGCTGTTGAGCTAGAGGAGAGACAAGAAGGTAGATCTTGAGGATTAGATCATAGGTTGAGGATCCTAGTGCGATCTAGTTCACCTCATATAGATCTTACCCATCTGAAGAGAGTTGTAAGTGCATGGCACTCTAGAAGAATAACTACCATAATAAAAGAGCCAAGAACCAAATCTTTGTGGACGTAGCCCAGGAGGGGGTGAACCACGGTAGTATCTGTGTAATATTATGAAAGCATGAATATATTTATTCTCTTTTCAGTAGCTATTTGTTGTTCTTAATGAAGGAATGAGTTACTACATAATCCTGAATAATATTAAGTTGCATTTACCAGTTATATTAATGGTTTAATAATCGATCTCTCATGTATCATACTCAATCCATGGCTTTAAACACCTGATTCTTGCAGCCACCCATTAAATCTACCTCGGGTGAGAATGCGCAACGCATTTTGTGTGTTGTGTTGCCTTCTAGTTTACCAAGAGGGTCGATAGGTTTATAGGCTTTGTTGGAAACTCGAAAGGCATGAAACCTATGTCACAACTCAGACAGTATAGGGGAAATGATAACCAATAATATGTTTCTCTCCTCTTCTTGTCAATCCATACTACCCCTTCTTCCTCCCTGTGCATATCCTGCATGAAATCTCTAGAGGGAAGGTTCTTGACCTGTCCTTCTTCCTTTTTTTAGAAGGAAACCCTTAGAGTCAATTTGGATGCAAGAATTGGTACCTTAGGATGATGTTTTTCTATTGTCTTATCCAAACCTCCCATTCCCTCATTAATTTGGATGGGTGGTTGTTCAACTACCGTCCCTCTTATCATTAACAACTTTGTCTTGAAATCATGGAAATAGATTATTGTTTTTAGATTAAGTGTTTCAACAAGGAAGCTTGGGTCCTCTTGGCATGATGACCCTCTCTCTCTATGTTACCTCATTCTTTCCTCTAGTGGTATCATGCCCAATACTTCAAGGATTCACCCCATAGTCAGTTGGTTTTATTTTTAAATCAATCAATAACACATTTTCAATGTTCTTATGCCATTACGTGGAAACCATGAGTCATGATATATTACACATAATCATAGGTTTATAAAAGGGGGTCCTTCAAAGGAACACCATCCTTGGTGTTCTTTAATTCTCAACAACACATGCTATGCCTTACTTTTTCATTTTTCCCAACAATATTATTCCTCTTCTTAGACTAGTCTTTTCCAGACTATTGGCATTTAGCACCTTCCCATAAGAGTCTCAAAAAACAAGCATATTAATTTACAATTTTAGGCATAAAAATTTCATTGTTGGCCAAAAATCAAAAGATAATCATTCATATCAACACAATACTTATCAATGAAATTTCATGGATCTACATCCATAGGGTTGTCTCATTAACTTTGCCAACTTCTTTCCTTGACATATCCATTGTGTGCATGTTCCCAATCAACATATGACAAAATTTTAAAGACTCCATCGAGTATTTCACATGAGTTATTGAAGTCTTCCCTTCCTTGTGGTCACTTGTCTTTCAGGCTTGGGATTTGGCACTCCCTTCTCTACTATACAGTCCCTTGGGTGATCCATATTTCCTTCCTAATCTTTCTCGGGAAAGTATAGTTTCATAGGTTTCGTCGTGTCTTACAACTGAAGTGTCCCTCAAGCTTGATCTGCTAAGGCATCCCTCTGGATTTCTCTGTTGAAAGCATCCCTTCAGCCCATGTTACCATAACACAACATTATCATGGATATCATGACTTATCACAAAGTTCTATTGTCACTACAGTGGCCCCTCTTTCATTCTTTCTTATTTTACAACCACCATCTTTCCTCCATGGACAAATCTCTTCATATCACCTGTGTTCATATTCATACATGAAATTTTAGATATTTTCATTAATTAAATCATAATTCTTTCCAAATCTATTACCCATAGATTTTAAATTTCACAATTTCATCTTATTTTCATATCTATTCCATATTGGAACTAAAGTCCACAAGCATGATATTTCCTTCTCATAGTTTTCTAGATCTTTACAACCAACATGTATTGGCCTTCCTTGTGGGTTTACAGTACTACCATTTCCAAGACCCTCTTTCCTGCAATTAAATCTTTACACAACCAAACAAACTATTATTTTCTCATGTGCATATACATTCTCATTGCACATTTACAATGGCATCACAAAAAATTATTAATTTGTGCATTCTACCAACTGCATCACATTTATAAAAAAATGAAGAGAAACATCATCCATCACATATGCATTGTTTCAACATACCAAACTTTTCCAAATGAAATTTGGTCATTAAATGAATTTAATCAATGTGTCAATACTAATGGTCACATTCACACACAATGCACTATTGCATTGATTTCATATTACCACAATTTTTTACTTTAGGCTCTTTTCCATGGTGTTTAGGAACTCATCCAACATCGCACCACTAGGATCATCTATCCATGTAAATTGTTATAGAAATATTTTTCCTCCTGCCTTGAGTTGATCGTGACCTCAAATCAACATGATATGATATTAGCGATTTTCATACGAATTACTTTCAACATTATTTCTTCACTAATCACCAGGGTGCCAACATATATTCCCACCCAATTCCTCTCTTTACCATTCTACAACTCTGTGGAGTACTAGAATATACTTCTTCTACATTGGGCAGTTCTATATATTCCCACTCTATTACAACATGCCCTCCTTGATGCAATCAATTCATGTGTTGTTTATGAGCAGTTTTGTTCCTGACCACTCCTTGATTGGTCAATGTATTCATGACATATTTGTTCATGAATTTCTCTTACAAGCATCTTAATCATCCTTGATTTCTAGAGGTTCATACCTCCACCATTCAAGTCGCTCTTTCCTAAGTTATACCTTTGTTTTGGAATCAATGGAATACAACATCCATTCAAATTTTATTTTCAATTTATTAAAATAATAAATTCATTTCACTAGGGATTCTTACCCAATTCCTTTCAAGCCTCATGCTACCTAGACATGAACTCTTTATACTTGTTGTGGATGCCGACACTCTTTTTTATATTAATTCATCAGTGGTGCTTCCTGGGGATTTCCCAAAGTTCTTTCATAAGTATTTTCTATCAACAACATTCTGGTATTTCTCATTTTCTTGAGAATTTCCATCAATGGTAGTTTTCCTTTTCCAACAGCTCCATTCATTTTTCTATACATATATGCATCATCACATTCACAATTTACATCGGTTTTCATGTAAAATAAATTATATGTACTACATAATTTTAATTTAACAAAACATTTTCTCGGTATGTTCTAGCACATCTATGTGCATCCCATCTCATTTCCTTCAACATTTTCATGAATGTAAAAAAAAAAAATTGTCAGTTGTTTACACAGTCACACAGTCCTTGACATTTCTCATGCAAAATATATTCACATACAACAACATATCGGTCTCTCATCCCAAAGAAACATAATAATAGTTCGGAAAGGAGTTAAGGAACTCTTCTCTTTTCCAACTTCTTCTACATAGCCTGAATCTTTCAGTCTAACTGAGTTATTTGCAAGGTCTCCTTGTATTTACATATCATGGCTTAACCAAGGCCATTTAAACACATTTAGTTTTGTATCTTCCAGTTGCCAATTCTACTTAAGTTTTCCTTTCAAATCTTACAACTATGACTTATTATTCAAAGTTTCATAGTGAGAAAAGTATTAATTCTTTTCTCTTTCTCTTCCTTTACAATTTATCCCTCCTGGGATCTTCGTGCTCTATTCCTTGAGTAATTTTGGTTAGATTCACCTTGACCTTCTTGGACAAA
>JZKD02S2431096.1:118625-133928 GCA_000966675.3 Picea glauca
GTTTCTCTAGCACCAACTAGAAGGAAGCACCAACTCCCTAGTTTCTCTAGCACCAACTAGAAGGAAGCACCAACTCCCTGTGTTCAAGCACCCACCTAAACCTTTGAGGACACCAATCCTCCCTAACTCCTCCCAACCACCTTGAAATATAAATCTTTTCTACTGAATTTATTACAGTGATATGATGTTCAACGATGGCTTACCTAACTTATCACTGTTCTGCTGCATTTCGTTGCTCTGTCTGCCTCATTGCCTTTCTGCTCACATCACTTGCGTTGTTTGTTCTTCCGCTTTTTATGCTTTGTGCGCCATGTCCATTCACTGCATAGTTTCTCTTCTGTTCTATTTAGCTGCTGCACTCTCCTACTTCTTCACACATGAATCACCTTCACCAAAACTAATCACAACAAACTCCTACAGCAACAGCAACCACATCTCTTCTCTATACCGTGTATTTATAGCTTCTGTGCACCTTGTGCATGTAGTGTTCGCAATGCCTCTGCATGTTGACTTTGCGCCGTTATCCTCCACCTCTCAAGTTCTCTGTCTGATCATCATCGTGACTCTTCAGCTTCTATGGTGGATCACCCCGCGTGTCTAGCATCATTGTATGTTATACTGAGATTCCTCAGCCTCTCTGGCAGTTTGAGACTCTTCGTCTTCTCTATGATAGTTGAACTCACCTTCTCTGTTTCATTTACAGGCCGCAATGCTCATCAGCTATCAATCACCTCCATGAACATCTTCATTCCTCTCAGAGACTCTTCACCTCCTCTGTCAGTCATCCCGAGGTGTCTTTTCATCCTCTGGTAGAAACCATCAATGGTTTCTAGCAGTTTCACTGTGTCGTACAACATTATCCCTCGGATCTCCTTCAGGTTAATCTACCCCATTGGATGAGATTTATTAATCTTCCCTTTAAATCGGGTTTCGGCATTTCAGCATTCCTGTTGCATTGTATTCTTGCCTCTCCAAGTCGCAATCCCCGAAACTCCGATATGGAGTTACATCAACGGTCCAGGTCCAAGCTTGATTTAACAATTGTGATTGAATCGCCATATCACATATCGTGATTTCAGCATTCTTGTTGCCTTGTTTTCTATTCCTCTTGATGTCGCAATCCGCGAAAATCCGATATGGAGTTATGTAAACGGTCCAGATCTAATCTCTATTCAGTGGCTGCGATTAAATCGTGATTTCGCGTATCGCAATTTCGACATCCTTGATGTCCAGTGTTTTTGTCACTTCAAATTTCCAATCCCCGATACTCCATTAAGATCAACGGTCTAGGTCACTTCTTAACTTAATGGCTACGATTAAATCGTGAATTTGCATATTGCGAAATCGAGGTTCATGTTACATTGTTTCTTTGACATTTCCAACATGCGATCCTCGAAACTCTGACGTGGTGTCCATATGCTGACATCACACGTGGATTGACACATGTTGAGTACTACCACGTGTCACTCTGATTCATGACTTACATGTGCCTGAAATGTTGAATCAGTCTGACACTTGTCATTACTTGATTTTTCCACGTGTCCCTAGCTGACGTGTTCTACTGACGTGAGTTGGGTCGATGGTCTAGATCATATCTTGATCTGATGGTTCAGGTTCGGTCGGGATTTCACACATCGTGATTTCAGGATTCTTGATGTCAATAGTCTTTGGCATCTCCAACTCGCGATCATCGAAAATCCGACAGGGAGTCGGATCAATGGTCCACATAATCCCTTGAGATGGATGGTCCTCCTGCTTTCGGGATTTTGTGAGTCCATTTTCTCCTTGCACTTTAAACACCATTCAGGTTTTCCCCGATCCAACAGTGGTCGGATCCTGCGCTCAGATCTAACGCCTGAGATCTATCCTCCTCTTCAGTGCACGCTCTTTTGTCTTCATTCAGATCTGACAGCCATCAGGAATTTAGGATGAGATCCATCAATCACTAGCGCTTATGGCTTCAATTAGCCCTCCAGTTAAGCTCGTGGTCCACGTGACCTTCTCCTATATGACCGCAGCCTTACCACTCGTCAGGGTTTCGAGCTTTTCAATGCTGCAATGCATTGGCTCACGGGATTCTCGATATGTGAAACCCTGATGAGTCATCCCTCCTTTCGAGATTTCACCTTGGCTTTTCCCGAAGGTAAACCTTGTGCTGCTCCTGTCCGATCTGACGGCTGACGGGATTTCTGAATGAGATCCAACAACTCTCGATCTTTGTCTTCCTTCTCCTCTGCAAACTCCTGTATCTTGAGCTTTGATGCGCACGTTCTCCTCAACGTTATTCCTCCTAAGCTTTCATGTCTGAATCCCCATGGAATTTTATCCTTCTTATCCTTCCATATCCACTGTTGTACTTGCCATCAATGACAAGCATATGCTACTTGTTAAACATTTGCCAACATAAGTAGCATACATACATGGTCTGACCTTGTATAGGTTGGGTACATATGCGATATGTCTATGCAATAGGCCATGTATATGTGGTAAATCCTAAGGACAAGGCCTATGCATAGGGATTGCAACTTGATGTGATGGTATAACTCTATGATGCAGGGTCTGACATTGTTTATTGTAGGTTTTGACATTGTTTGTTGCAGGTTTTCATGGTTCTATGTTAGATCATGTAAGGTGATGATGTAAAATAAATATTGGGTGCATGGCACTAACCCATGAGTATGCATTGTTGTTGATCTATTGGGGTACATGTCTAGTACATATTCAAGTTTCATTGATATATCTTATGATGTATTATTGGAAGAATATGTTGGATATCATGATGCATGCATTTTGCATGTGGTTGGACTACATATTGAGACATGTAGTTTGTGAGTTGAGTTGATAGTCATGTTGTACATCATTGGGAAGTCATAGCTTGTTGATGCATGGTTGATACACTTGCTTGGAACAAGTGATGATGCATGATGGTACACTCATAGAAGGTATTTTTTTGGCATATTGATAGATGCACATGGTTGGCATAATGCACATGGTTGGCATATTGGTAGATGCACATGGTTGGAATATTGGTGGATGCAGATGGTTAGCATATTGGTAGATGCACATGTTGGCATGTTGATAGAGGCATATGATTGATACATTCCATGGATGATATCTTTTGGCACATTTCATGATGTTGATGTACATGGATGTTGTGCATGATGAGCACACATTTTCGTACAGGATGTACTTGGTTGATATTTTGCTCTCTCTATTTCATTATTGAAATATCTTTTGCTTCATGATGTTTGGTATGGCATGAGTTTGATTCATAAATAGGTCCAAGGATCATCATATGGTAGCATATTGTTCATCTTGCAAAGAATATAGGGGGAGACATACCCTTAGGGGGAGTCATTGTTCTTCCCATGATTCTAGGAGGAGATATTTTTCAATTGCATACCTAGAAAAGAGTCCTATATTTGAGAAGCACAGAGGCATAATTCCAGGGGGAGCGATGGTCTCAGGAAGAGTTCAAGCAAGGGGAGTATCCCCAAGAGGAGAATGGCCCTTTTCCATTGATGTCAAAGGGGGAGATTTAATCACATTGATGAGATTGATATTTATTGATGGGGAGAGATAGTCACATTAATTATTGATGTAGAGCATATCTACATGATTGACATCAATAATTGGTAATTGGTGTTGACATAAATGTTGGTATTTTCATCAAAGCCAAAGGGGGATATTGTTGGATCATGTTGTCATTAATGCCAATGGTTGATTTATTAATGTCAAGTGATTGGTTAATGTCAAGTGATTGATTGATGTCAATGGATTGATTACATGATTAATTTATGATTGATGTACAATGTAGATGTATTTTCCATGATGAGAATGATATATGTCAAGTGGAAACCAAATGATAAAGATAGATCATTGATATGATGCATAGATGAAGATGGATCAATGAGTTGTCATTGATATGATGAATATGGATCAATGAGTTGTCATTGATACTTGATGCATAGTCTATGTATATGATGCAGTGGTGGATTGATGTATAAATGACTCATTATTGTCTTATCATGATTGATAAGGTGCACAAATGGATGAACTCCAAATTGGTCCCCCTATGGTGAAAGCCCTCACAGGAAGATGCTTTGTGGACTGAGTTATCCTAGAAGAATGGTTGGAGGACCCGTGCTTGTATGTGGAATAATGAGATGAAGATCAATGAAGTTGTTGGTGAAACTATCCTAGATGGATATTACTTGTCATGCCATTTCCAGTGGTATGTGGAACGTCACATAACTCCTCATAGTTTGAGAGTTATGGCCTTACGAAGTTGGAGGAACCTCATATAAAGGCTTGAAGCCCCCAAGGTCAAAGAATTCAAAGTGACCTAAAAGAAGAAATCATTATTTAAATAATAAAGAGAAGTGACAAAATCAAGAAAGATTATTTAAATGATAAATTAAGGTGACAAAATCAAGAAGGAATATTTAAATGATAAAGTATTGGAGAACTTTCTAGTTATGAAAAATGGTTAACCCTAAAATAAAGAAAAGAAGTTAAGTAACCTAGAAATGGGTTATGTAACCTAGAGGATGAAAGTATAAATAAGATAGAAATGGTCTCTTGCAAACATCCTTTTTGTGGATCAATGGAGAGCTTCTTGTGATATTATCTTTTGGAGTGTTGATGGAGAGCTTCTTGTGAGAGCATCTTTGGTGTGGATCTCTTGAGCATGATTGAAGATCTATTCTAAGAAAGAGAGCATGAGGAGGATCTCATGGATGCATCAAAGTTTCAAAAATATCGGAGATCTTGACGGAAAAAGTCTCAAAGCTTAAGAAACCCTAGTTTCTGAGGTGTACGCAGGCTGTAATGGGCCAAGGCACGTACATATGTAGGTTGTATGAGGACAGAGCAAGTATAGTGGATAAAATCATGGAGATTTGTGTTTGAGTTGATGATTGGTTGTTGAAGACTGAAGCAGGTTCCATATCTACATTCTATGAGCTGAGATTTGTCAATGAGACACCGATATGGTTACATTATAGTCTTGATGGATAGTATTGCTTATTGTGTTGTGAATGCCTAGGGCATTCTTGGTATGGCTACTATGATGTGATTTATGTTGGTTGATGGAGTGAGCAGTACTCTTGTGATTCAGTGGTGATATGATTTCTATGGTATACTAGTTGCTTATGCATGTTTGATTTAGAATTCATATTGGTTGGTTGTGGAGCATGAGGAAGCTATTGTATAGCTCGGATGTGTTGTGACTGGTTGGTGGTCATCTGGACAGTGAGAAATAGAAGAGAATGAAAAATTGGTTGCAGAATATCTGAGTTTATCTTGAAGGATAAAACCTAATAGCTCAGGATGTATACATAGGTTGTTGTATACACTGGCCACATACATACATGGGCTGTAGTGATCGAGGACGCGTACACACGCAGGCTGCACTATTGGCAGGTCGTGTACCTATTGCAGATTGATATATGTTAAGGATTGTTGCCTCATCTCAGTTGGTGTTGAGTGTGTAAGTTGAGTCTTGCATGATAGATCTGGTGCTCTTGTAGATTTGTACTCTATTCAGTTGTTGTTAAAAAACCCCAAGGATTGTAGTCTGTAATAAAAAGAAAATTGTAGATACATCTTGTGTTCTTTGTGTTCCTTGTTGTGATGACTTGTTGATGATATACTGTTGATATGTGTTCACATCAAACTTGTTATAAATGACAGCAATGAGTAATGAGTAAATTTTGAATGCTAACTAATGAGTTTTGTGTAAGAGAGAAGTTTTGGGAAAAAGAGCCCCACACTCATTCACCCTCCCTCTAAGTGTGGTAGGTCTGTCCAAAACTCCTTAAGGAGCTAGGGAAGATAATAACCAAAATTTTAAACATGGATAAGATCTTTTTAATAGGGTCATCTTAGTATTGATATACCCATCTTTGAATTGATCTCTGGCCCATTCTAGGCCTAGTGTTGTTTCTTAATCTGATACCAGTTTGTAACAAACACAATCCCCATAAGTACCTTTTTAAGGGATAGGGTATTTCATTTTCACTCTTCCTCAGTCATCTAAAAATATCCTCTCAAGGATGCCATCATCTTTTGCAAGTCACGTGGTTTCCAACGACTATGATCATACTCAAAACTGAGCTATGGATCAGAATTTATGACTTCTTAAAGTATTAAGCCTTATTTCCTTATAATTCCACATCATGCCCATGTGGCTTCATGTCATCCTCTAACATAGATGTGGTTGCTAGCATGGCACTTTCCACCTAGCCCATTAAGTCCTCGTTCTTTTGGAACTCCTAATTCAAAAACCTAGATTCACTCAGGGCCTCTTTCCTATGAATAGTTGGACAGAAGGTTACTTCTCCCACTCTGATGTCCTTTCTTTGACAAACCTTAAATTAATATCCAATGGCTCTCAAGATCGATTGATAAAGGGCCATGATCATTTCGGTGCATCTAAGGTGCATGATGATTAACACCCATTTTGTCTCTTCCTTTTCTTACTTGACCTGTTGTGGCCTACAACTGATCGACGATTGTTGTTACATTTCTCACTCTCACTGATAAATGACCCCAATCCTACTTCATAGTTCCTCCATTAGAGCACATTTATTCCAGTAATTTGAATTCCTACGACATACTCGCTCTAATGGAAGATGAACATCATTACTCCTTCCTCGATCAATGACTGAGATCTTACAGTGCCATCCTAGGTTATTTTCCTATAGTTAGGCCCACACTCAACCTTTCAACGAATCCCCTATTGACACATGGAACTTGTACCATGTTGGGCGCCCAGTTTTGGGGCAAAAGGATGACGTGGGAGGCAGATGCACATGTAGAATAAGTAGCACATGTAAGGCATATGCGCATGCAGGGAAAGAAGCACATGAAAGATAGACACACATGTAGAAGAGGAAAGCATGTGAAGCACACATGCAATAATACCTAACCATGCTAGGGTTGGGGTTTTTGTACGAAGATGTAAGGGCTAGTAAGTCAAAAACATGTATAAATAGGTGCCTAGGAGGTCTAGATCGGGGTTGTTGGTAGGTTCAGAGTTGGTTATTGTTACTATGTTGGTCAAAGACTTGATGTATCATGTATGTAATATCCAATCAAATTTTTGTAAGTGGTTGAGCTGAGGAGAGGAAATAAGGGAGATCGTGAGGGTTAGATCATAGGTTGAGGAGCTTGGTGTGATCTAGTCCATCTCATTGTAAGATATTGAACTATTCTGATGGAGAATTAAAATGTGCGAGGTGTTGTAGTTTTGGAACCATAATAATAAAAGAGAAAAACAACCAAATATTTATGGACGTAGCCCAGGAAGGGTGAACCATTGTAGCTCATGTGTTATGTGATTGAATTTTATGTATCTCCTTTGTTGTTAATGATTAGATGTTAGGAAAATGCGTGAATGACTATATATCTCTACTATTTTACATGCATGAACAAGAATGACAAGGTATTCTAGATAAGCTCAATGTTAAAGTAATAAATGAATATTACAGAGTTTAATTATAGATCCCCACTCAATTACTAGGCTGCAAGCACCTGAGTGTTGCATCCACCAATAGAGTTATCCTGGGTGAGACTGCGTAGTACACCCTATGCACTACGTTGCCTTCTGGTTTACCAGGAGGGTTGATAGTTTTAAACTGGTTTTGTTGGAAACCAAGTGGACCTGAACCTGGGTCAACCCAAGAAGGGTAGTAAGAGTTAAGTCTAACCAACAAAGGGTTTTGTTGATGGTTGGAAAAAAATGGGATCGAGTGAATGAGATATGTTGATGAAGCATGAAAATAATGTCAGATCTAGTGATATAATGCTAAAAGAATGAGAATATAAAAAGGGATGTTGATATCGTGGAACCCAACAAAGGAAGAGATTGAGAGCTAGTTGAAAAAGAAGGAGATGAAATTTTCATAGAAAGATAACAGAAACCCGAAGTTAACATCGTGAAAATATTTGCACAAGTACGTATTTAGCGACTTGCATGAAGTATTTTTCTGTTATTTTCTGCATGTGTTGCAGGAGTGGATATTGAGGTTGAAAGAAAACCACCCTAAAAATCAGATCAAACAACTAGAGTGGAATTATGTGGATATCGCGGAGTTACAACAAGTTTATAATAAATTTATGCGCGTAGTAGATTTCTAGTTAGACAACATTGTTGCAGGATTTATCACAGAATTTGCAGTAGATACTGCGAAGTCTTACAATGCAACAGAGCAAGAGTTCCTGAAGGGACCTCGAGGTAGGTATATCATATCATTGTATACTTCCATTAAGATATTACTGTATAACAAAAGTGTAATGACAATGGATTTAGACAGCTAAACTTCCCTGCGTGCATGCGGGTAGGGTGGAAGAACTGACAAGAGATGGATAAATGGAGGAAGAGATGGATAAAGGAAAGAAGGAGGAGGCCTTGGATCCAATCAGGATGGAGGAATACCATGTCAAGAATGTCATGGAAACAACTGGAAGAACACACATTGGAGTATGCTACCAATATAAGATGAAAAATAAGAAGAGAGCCATAGCCGTGAGGGAAGGCTTGGCAAGTGATGAAGAAGAGGTAGAGGATCTCTGGGTTGTGGAGCATATTGAGGAAATCTTACACACAACATATTAAATGAATACAATAGGTCCAAGAGAATAAGCCATAGGCATAACTCCTATCCATATCACTATCAATGTGGAACCCATAAACCTATGTGTGACTAATACACTAGAGAGAACACCACCGTTTAGACAACCGAATTTCAGTGAAAGAAACACAACAAGAAGTACATCTACACAAGGAGAAACAACTAGGGGATCCAGTTCAGGAAGCATTAGTAAAGGGTCTACACTGGGAAAAGGTAGTAGTTCATCATTCAGGATGGCAGGACATGATCCCATCATCAGGTTACCAGAATTCAAGGGAGAGATGTTGCAGGACCCTGAGAAGCACTTGTTAATATGTGAAAAGATCTGTGAAGCAAAGCATATCACATATGAGGATACCAAACTTGTGTAGTTATCCATCACACTATGATACACACACTGGATTGGTACATGAGCTTAGTTGCAAACAGTCCACTAGGAACAACCAGAACATTTGTGGATATCAAGAAGCTACTAATAAATGAATTCTAGAAGTCTAGGTCAGAGGATTAGTACATGAATGAGATGATAGAGATAAAACAAAAAATAGGAGAATATGTATGGGAGATAGACCAGAGATTCAAACGATTTAAGGGAAAGTTGAATTATGTCATGATAGATATGCAACATAGGCATATGTTTGTGATTTCACTACTACCACACTTGAAATACCTTTTGAGATAGAAGAAGTTTCAAACCTAGGAAGAGGCTCTGCAAGTAGCCTTGCAACTAGAAGAGAACGAATATAAGGAGGAAGATCTAGAAATAGAGGAGCTCAGGGAGGACCTGAAGAATCTAACATTTCAATTAAACCAGAATAGGAGTAAGGACAAAACAGAATTCGTTTGGTGTAGCACATGTAGGACAAAAGGACACCACAAGAATGAATGCCCAAGATTCATGCAGTACATGAAAACAAGACTATCAAACCCTTTTTGATGGGAGGACTATGGTGTGAGATCTATAAGACACAAGGGCATGATCCATATCATTGTCCAATGATGCAAAAATACCAAACAATGCCTAAGAGTTGATATTGCAACTTTTACAAGTCAGTGGGCCATGATGACAAAGATTGCAGGAAAATGGAGCTGATGAGGGAAAGAACATCAGACACCTATAGGGTGTAGGAAGAAATTATGACAGGGAAAGCTGCACCACAGTTTAACCAAGTACTAGCCCCATATAACATTTTTCCCCAACAATATAACATTGCACAACTACAGACAATACTGCTCAACCACGGTATAATCCCACGCAGTATAACCAGGTGCCTTAGTACAATGCACCACGAGGTGATAGAGTCGGCTCCATAGGTGGAGGATGAGGTAAAGGAGGCTTTGGAAGAGGAAAAGGCTTGATGGTATGCCATAACTATAAACAATCAGGACACTATGCAAGAGAATTTCCACTTCCACCTATGACATGTATGTATTGTCGTGCATCTGAATATGACATAGAAGACTATCCGACACTATTGGGAAAGATCCAGGAAAAGAGAAATCAGAACAATCAGAATGTCCAATAGATTTCTACAGAAGTGAGAGATGATGGAAGAAATATCAACATAGTTATGAGTGGAGGATCTAAGATAGGGGATGATGTAGTAAGACAAGATCCAACACAACACCAGTGGGTGAAGAAGAATGTCGAACCACATAAGTAGTTTAATGCATAGAATGAAAAAAAGATATTCAAGCAAGCCAGACAATAATTCTTGAAGTTAGACATTGCATCTACATCAACTACACAACACACTCAGGACGTACCAACATACAATATTCCTTCATTGCTAGATCACACTAATGAAGCACAACCCCTAGGACAAGTAAGTACCATAAAGGGTTTTCTGTAATCCTGTGTTAAACTACTAAATGATCCATATTTTGTTAAAGTGTTACAAACTATGTTAGAAATATCTAACACAGATGTAGAGGGAAAGGTAGAGTAGAAAACAGTTAATCACTTGCATACAAGGAGGAGGACAAGCAGAGAGTTCAGACTGAATGCCAACATTGGAGATTTCAACATGGGTAATATTTCTGAAATGAATGTACTACCCAAGAAGACATGGAAATGTATGGGAGAGACCACATTAGGATATTCACCTATTCAGTTGAAACTAGCAAATCAACATAGGGATCTGCCAATTGGAAGACTAAAGGGTGTGATAGTAGATCTGGATGGAGTGCGCACTAAAGATGATTTTGAAGTAATAGAAATAGTGGATGGCACAACACCCTATCCGGTGTTTCTTGGATTGGATTGGGAGTTTTACAATCATTCCATAATCAATTTGAATATGAGGAATATGACATTCAATTTAGGAGAGTACCAAGTCATTGCACCACTAGACCCATCCGAAGGAGAAAGATTTGTAGATCCCACTTGCTTAGATCTGGAGGAAATCAACCAGTTATAGAGAACCACCACATGAGAAGAACATTATGTGAATACAACTATAGATGGGGTACTAAGTTGGAGAATTATCACATCATGTGCTTCAGACTTAGATACAGCGTTGGAGAATTGGCAGCAAAGACTACATGAAGTGCCTACAAGAAGGTGCACAAGAATATACTTCACAGTAAGATGGGTGGGCACAAAAAATAGAGAACCTCCCAGTTTTCATGGAATAAATAATCTAGAGGAATTCATAAAAAGATATGAAGATGAGGTGCTGGAAAAATAGAGGCTCTTAGCTTTGGACATAGCACTCTAGGCAACACCTGTAAGATGGTGGGGTGTGAAAAAATAAACAGTCCAGGACTGGTACCAATGTAAGCAATTACTGCACATCATATTTGGTGCAGAACAGGGAAGAAATCAACTGTAGAGGTATGGTGGACAGGGGACACCAGCAGAACACTTGGAGAAGTGTATAACACTATGGATAATGACACCACTAGAAGAATGGTCTCATCACTTTATTCACACATTGGAAGTAATTCCAATAAACTGGTATGTAGACCAGGAACTGCGTAGAGGTATTGCAAAATGGATAACATTACAATGGAATTTTATAGTCACTTTCTCATTTGAACATGAGAACCCCAACATGGATTCAACACTCAAATATATCAGATGGGTAATATTCATTCAAGAACCAGAGGTTGAACTTTTAACATACTATGAGCAGCAGAACAGACAGACAGTGAAAGAACTACTGTCATGCTACCATGTGTAGGAAGAAGCACCAGATGAAGGTGACCCACACAACATCCAAGTTACAAAAATTGAAGGAGAAAGAGGGGTGGAAGGTCCATCTCCTGAATCAGAAGTATTTATTGCACCAATCAAAGTGAAGAAAGTAAATATTGGGACAAATGACAATCCCAAAATGGCCAGTATTGGGGATTACTAGGATGAACAAACAGTAGAAAGAATAACAAATTTACTGCGTGATTATAGTGACATGTTCCCAACAAACTTTATAGATATGAAAGGCATAGTATGAAATATAGGAGATATGAATATACCTCTAAAAAATTAGGCTAGATCAGTCAAACAACGACCATATAGATTGAACCCAATATATAAGAAAAAAGTAAAAGCAGAAATTGATAGAATGTTGGAAGTTGGTATCATAGAACTAGTGGAGGAATCTGAATGGGTAAGCCCTATGGTAGTTCATAAGAATAAGCGAGGAATAAGGATATGTGTCGATCTAAGGAAGTTGAATTATTCTTTCCTACATGACCCCTTTCCCACGCCTTTCATAGATGAAGTATTAGAGAATATAGGAGGTCGGGAATCATACTCATTCACAGATGGATTCTCAGGCTACCATAAGATCAATATAGCTCCATAGGACAGGTACAAGAATACTTTTTCCATAGAATGGGGATCCTACCAGTACACAATCATGCCTTTTGGGTTGAAGAATGAACCAACAAAATTCTCAAGAGTAGTCATAGCTGCATTCAAAGAATTCATCCATTGGTTTCTGGAAGTGTATCTGGATGATTGGACAGTCTACAATCTATTGAAAGATCATGTAAAGGTGTTAAGGTTGATGTTGGAAATATGTAGGCAGTGTCATATAACATTAAATATCAAGAAGGGCATATTTGGGACACTTTTTGGGATACTATTGGGCCATATAGTGTGCAAAAAAAGATTGCTAGTAGATCCTGCCAAGATTGCAATGATTGTCAATTTACCACCACCAATAACATTACATCAGTTGAGAGAAAAATTGGGACACACAGACTACTATAGGAAATTCATAAAAGGGTATGCACAAATCACTACATCGATGGAGAAACTGTTGAAAAAAGATAGTAAATTTCAGTGGAATGAGGACTATCACTGAGGGTTGTACACCCTAAAAGAGAAGATGGGAACAACACCAATACTAGTATTCCCATATTGGGAAAAGACATTTCATGTGCATGTAGATGCATCAACCATAGCACTTGGAGCTATTCCAGTGCAACTAGGAGCAAGAGAGTTAGACCATCCTGTAGCAGAAAATTGTCAGAGTTGGAGCAGAACTACAATACTACAGAAAGACAAGGCCTAGCAATGGTATATATCTACTTGGGAAACATTTAAAATGTTCATAGATCATTCTGCCCTCAAATACCTAGTCAACAAGCTAGTGTCGGGGAGGAGAATTTGTATATGGTTATTGTTGTTTCATGAATTTGACTTTGAGGTGATAGTCAAACCAGGGAAGTTGAATGCAAGACCTGATCACCTGTTGAGGATCACCAATGGAGAGGAACCTACAAATTTAGAGGACAAATTCCTTGATGCACAATTTTTTTCAGTCCAAGTAGTTGATGAATATTTTACTGACATCATTCAATACTTGAGTACAGGGACCGCGCCAAAAGAATTCAACACTGTATAGAAGAAAAATATGGTAGTCAAATTTGTAGACTATCAATTAATTGTAGGACACTTATACAAGATGGTCACAAACAACATCTTGAGAAGATGTGTACTAGAACATGAAAGGCCTATGATTTTAGCAAATATTCATGAGGGAATAGTTGGAGGACATTATGCAGGAAAATCTACCACACATAAGGTATTGCACACAGGACTATGGTGGTTGACCATCCATAGAGATGAAAAGGACTACTTCCAGAAATGTGATGTATGTCATAGGGTTGGTAAACCTAATAGACGGGATGAGATGCCCCTAATATCACAAGTAACCTTGCAAGTATTCGACAAATGGGAAATAGATTTTGTGGGACCAATTAATCCACCAACAAAGAGGTCAGGATAAAGGTATATCATTACTGTGATAGAGTACTTCACGAGATGGGAAAAAGAAACACCAATAAAATATTGTAGCGCAAAGATAACAACACACTTCCTGTTTGAGAAATTGATCACTAGATTTGGATGCCCAAGGATTTTGATGAGTGACGAAAGCACTCACTTCATCAATAGTATTATTAAGGCTATGACTGAGGCGTTTGATGTCTATCATCAAAAGAGTACACCATATCACCCTCAAGCAAATGGAATAGTGGAAGCCTTTATTAAGATCCTAGAGAATGCATTGACAAAGATATGCAATGTCAATGGGGATGATTGGGACTTGAAGATACCAGCAATATTAGGGCATACAGGACTACATGCAAAAAATTGACAGGGAAGACACCATTCAGGTTGGTGTATGGACAAGAAGCACTAGTGTCATTAGATTTTTTGGTACCTAGTCTATGCATAGCAACAATCACCATCATGAAAGAATGAGGCACAGTACAAGAAAGGATAAGTCAGTTGATGGTGATGGAAGAAGATAGGATTCTAGCAGGATTTCACCAAGAAGTACATAAAGAAAGAGAAAAAGATTGGCATGACATACATATTAAAAGGAAGAGTTTCAAGGAGGGAGACCCAGTCTTGGTGTATGACAGTAAATTTCTTCATCATCCAAGAAAATTCAGAATGCATTAGTTGAGACCATATGACGTAAAGATTGTCACAGATGGGGGATTTTTACAGTTGAAATATTTAGGAGGTACATAACTCAAAGGAATGATCAATGGGAGTCCACTAAAACTATATAGGGATAGTCGACCTCCTAGTGCTTAGAAAGGTACCATGTAGTAAGAAAATATGTATATAGTGTATTATAGTAGAAGTAAGGGAGAGAAAATGAGAAAAATAATAAAAAGAAGAAAAAGAAGAAAAAACATAAAAAGTAAAAAGGGGATAAAAATAAAAACAATTCAGCACACATGGAGGACCTTTACAGAATAGAGTTGGGCAGATAGCACAAGGTGTTGCAAGAAAACCAGGGTTCAAAAACACAACGTGTAGAAGAATAGTTAATGGGTAAAAAGGTATAGTGCAAAGGAAACACAACAAAAAGTGAAAAAGTGACAATTATTAGTGTGACACAGATGTCACTTCTTCATCCTGCTATAAAGTCGGAAAAAGGGGAGGAAACCAACACATTGGGTTAATTTCTAAGGAGAATAACACAGAGTTGAGTGAAAGAGTGATAGAGTGTGAATTTGTGCTACCATCTGTTGAGTTGAGAGCCTATAGTTCGGATTTCCTCACCATGTCACCATCGAGGATTGGAGAACCAAGCAGAACTGGACGAAACACATGGAGTAGCACACAGGTACCACAAACTGGAACCAGCGATATTCCCACAGTAGTGGATGTGGATGAAATATACACACTGGAGTACAA
>JZKD02S2431096.1:139006-173988 GCA_000966675.3 Picea glauca
CACATACGCTCAAACACTACTACTCATGTAAATAATATAACACATACCCAACAAGAGAGAGAGAGAGTGAAGATTCTGACCCTCCATCGAAGTAGGGTATGATGCATATAGAGGGTATACCCAAAATCAATGAGGAAAGTTGATCCATCAGAAGATAATTGTGGAAGATGTGAACCATTAGATTCATCATGGTGGATGTGGTCAAAGATTGAGGGAAATTAATACCCAATGCTACCAGGTCTATTGGATTTGGAATGGTAATTTGATCACAACCATAGATACTAAGTGGAGTGTTATCAAAATTCCCTAGTTGGGGTAACCTTGGATGTTGAAGTGGAGACACCTTGATGGAAGAGTCTGAGGGACAATCTAGGTCGTTTATCAATGCACAACATAGGGATGACCTACACCATATATTGTCATGGATATTTTCTAAGAGAGACTAAGAGGAGTGACATCAATATGATGTGTCATGCTGACCTGACACACCAACATGTCTAGAGATTGATAGGTGTTAGCTTGTGATTTGCGACAAGTAATTGGTTAGTGGATCGAGCATGGGCCCCTTGGGAAAATTAGGACTTAGAAATTTGTTTTAACCTTGGCCATTGGATCTAAGGGATTGAAAGATATTAACCATTGATCTACCAAAGAAAAATTCAGAGTGATCGTGACTGTCCATTGCAGTGGAACAATTAGGGTAATTTGGTTCTCTAGGATGAAGATACTCCGAAGGAAATACTCCGAGGAGCAATCCTAATCATCCATCGAAACCAATTTAAAGTAATATTAATCATAGATATTGGTGTCCTTTGGGATGAGGATAAGAGGAAGGTGACATAATGTTGACATGGATGAAATCACCCATCCAATACACAAAGGACAAGTTTCATGATCTCATGAACCTTCCGATCAAGAGGGGTGCAAAGATATATTGTCCTTCCATTGGAGCTATTATTTCAGAGTATCAAAATTATGGGGAGTGAAAGAGATATGATATGGGATCTTTTCATCAATGACATTATATAAATTGCATTAAGAGTATGAATCAAATATTATGTGCAACATTAATTAAAGAATGAATAAATATGGAGGAAGGAAGATAAAAGAGACAATAACATTATAGCTTGATAATGGAGTTTGTCTAATATGGACTACGTCTCCAAGCCCTACTTCAAAGTGGAGAGGCTTTATATTATTGTCAAAAATAATTGGTAATAGTTACATGGCTATACCTCCAAAAATCAAAATGGCCTTCTAATTTGATTCTTGGATGCAAAAATGGACATCACAGTTGCACTTGTGGTGAGAAAATGTGCAAAAATGACTGTCTTTGTGTCAAATTCTGACACTGCTCATCCTAGAACCTCCTGGTATCTTCACCTCATAAAGTGTGTCAGAAACCTACAATAAATGCTCCTATACTATCCATAAAATTACGTGCACAAACTGTACCTAGGAGCGGACCCCCAAACTGAGCAAAAGGCTTGGTTTAAATAAAAATAAGGTGGATGGATAAAACAAGGAATATGTTAGCCGGATTGGCCAATAGTGTAAAGTTCAGACTTATTTGTTGGGGAGGTCCCGGGGTCAAGTCCATGGGCCTCCCCATTCTGGTAACCATTGTATTATATATAACATACATATAGTTCATATGTTAACTTCCACTTGATATAAACTGACCATCGTTGTATGGTCCAATCCTATGGTAATATGGTTTAAATTTGGGGCACCAAACACTTATGTGATTGTTGCATGTATATTCTTGCCCTAATTTTTTCTGCATATGGGGGCCATCGGTCAGACCGATGACCAAAATATTTTTATTTTTTATTTTTACCACCCAACCTTTATTGGGAATTTGTTGGGTGCCACGTGGCACCCTGTGGTTGGGCCATGTGGTGCTCTGTCATTCGTTGAGTCTGCCCAGTATTGTGATGACTCATCCACCACCTATTCCCATTCATGTAATAATGTAGGTGCCACTTGTCATGTTTTTCGGCTACCATGTGGTGGTTCCTAGGTGGTGCCATGTGGCATCACCTAGGGTTGCCACATGGAACTTGCCAATTAGCCCTTGTCGCCCCCAAAAATGTCGAATCAACATTCCACATGGAAGCTTCTAAGAGTTCCATATTAGCATGTTGACATCACCTCGATACAAACTATTGATATCAACTGTATGAATGATGCCATCATCATTGAATTTGACTAGGGTTGACTTCCAACTTTGACCCTCCATAACTTCTTCGTTCAGACTTTGTTTGAGGTGTCATTTGCATCGTTGGAAATATTACAATGAGCACTTTGACTTAGAGTTGTTTTTGCTGAGATTTGAGGTCTTTGAAGTGTTTCCCTTTTAGATCCTCTTGGATCATTCCTCCCCACTAAGAAGATTTTGGGCCTCCAAAAGCCTCATCAATCACCAGGGAGGTGATGGAATTTCTCTCTCACTCTCTTTCTCGATCCACCATGCTTTACTTGAATGTGTGCCCTTCAGGCCCACTCGAACATCACACCTGCATGAAGTCCTTGTCCTTCTGTCCAAGATGATATATTTTGTTAACTTGTCCAAGTATTTAGAAGCAAACTCATCCACTAATGGTACTGAAACACTCTCCCATTGATCCATGATCATTGTAGGCTCATAAAGTTTCATGTTTACAACTGAGTATATTTGCATATTCAATGGTATATCTCAGAAGGCATTGATTTCAGTTCTCTCCAAGATGGTGAAGAGTGCATGCTTCATACATTGTATAAGATCATCCCACAACTTGGGATGTTTGTTGTGGTAGCCTCAAAGAAACTGAACCATTTTTCTTCTTGTAACCTATATCCGATCATTAGTCTATGGATGGAAATCAGTCCTCCTCTTCATCTTGGTGTCCATCATTCTACATATAAACTTCCCAAGGAATTGAATGTCTCGATCTGAGAGAATGACTGTGGGAAATCCAAAGTGAACCCATACATGTTGAAAGAAAAGATGAGCAACACACTCAACAACGATCTTCTTGTTACATATCATAAAGACACATGTCTCGCTAAACCTATCCACTACTACATGAAAGTAGTCATGACCCATTTTTGACATAGGGAAACCCCCTACAAAATCAAAGGAGATAATCTTCCAAGGATGAGAAGGAACATGGAGTGGTGTGTACAACCCAAAATTTCCATTAGTGGGATTAAAAATGCACAACACACACCCCTTTACAATAATGGTTATAATTTCATTCATTCGAGGAAAACACAACCTCAAAAAATACATTACAATTCTCTCTACCCCAAAACTCCCAAATACAAGAGAAGTGTAATATTCTCCAATTAAATGCATTTTCATATTGGTAGGAATACAAATTTTACCCAAGTGGTATAATGGTTTGTCCTGCAACCAAAATATTTTCACCTGCAAGCCATGGATTAGCCTCTCACATACATCTTTGAATATTTCGTCAATAACATTTTTTCCAACATAGCTAACATGAACATTATTCAAAACAATAGATGCAAAACTACGAGGTTTAAAAATGATCACTTCTCTCATGGAATCTGCACTGGTATTGGTTGCAACCTTGAATGGTTGTTGAAGGTCAGGTAGAGTTGCCATTGGTGTGAGATTGATCTTTTCTCCCAAAGTGTCGAAGGCCTTTTTATATTCACCTCCCCACTGAATGACCTATCTCATCTCAATCATTTCATTTTTATGTAAAGTATTAAGAGCATCGAGAGCATTAGACTTATCGATTTCTTTGGTTTTTACAATCGTAAGAACAAGATTCTTACAAGTATGTGTAGCTCTTTTGATTTGACCTGCACTAATAAGTGATGGGTTAGCTTCCATGTTGTGAGATCTAACAATATACTCCACTCCATATTTTGTGATATGGTATTTGTTCTCTTTTCAAAAGAAGATATCCTTTATGTCATAAAGGTAAGGACTCCCTAATACGATACCATAGATATGCAAAGTAACCACATCCAAACCAACCTCGTCTATCAACTTAGAAGCAGTAGCAAACCTCAATCTACACTAATTGGTAACCTGAAGTTTTCCATTATCATGTACCCAACCAAGAGGGTAAGGTTTTTGGTGAGGTGTTGTGGTTAATCACAATTTCTTTACAATCTCTTCAAATATAAACTTAACTTGTGAGCTCGGATCAAACATAGTTTCCACTTTTATGTTCTTTCTCACTACTCTTATGTGGAATACTTCACTTCTTCTTTCATCATTTTCAAGATATGAAATCTTAGAACTTGAAATAGCATGCAAGGAAACTTTATCTTGTAATCCAACTGTTGTGATATTTTCCTCACCACCTGAATTAGAACGAAGATCTTGTTGCATGGTAGCAACATTTATTTGTTTCCTTTGGCCACTAAATCGCTTTGGTCTCAACTCCGGATAAAACTTCCAACAATTCTCATCATCATGCCCATCTTTCTAGCAATGAGTGCAAGATGATTTTAACCCTCTTTCTTTGTTGTAGCTGTCCTCTTATGCTTTCCTTTGTATTTCCTTTTGAAATGGCATTCTAAATGCTTGTGATCTTCCTGTACATTCTTTCCCTTTCTTTCAAGGTGAGTATCTTTGACACACACCTCATCTAAGTTTGTGGGTTTAAAAAATAATAATGTATGTTGAATGTAACTGTGAAGTGCACCAATATACTTCATCAAAGTTTCATGAGAATTTAAAGGAGCATTTAATGCAAGTGTTTGTTTCCTAAATTCCTCTGTAAAACTTTGAACACTCTGAACTTTACCCTGTCTTAGATTTTGTCATTCCATCATGGATTTTTGAACATAACCCAGTGGATAAGATTTCTTTTTCAACACAGATGTAAATTCATACCATGAAAAAAAGATTTTACCATTATTCTTACTACCTTTCTGAAGTTTTCTCTCCCACCATACAACAGTTGTGCCTTCCAGTCGAAGATAAGAAAACTAGATATTTGCCTCTTCCTCTTTGATCTATTGTACACGGAAGTAAAATTTGATTTGTCTGATCCAATTATTAAGTTTATCTACATTAGCTTCTCCATTAAACACGGGAAAGTTAAATTTCACATCTAGTTTCAATAATCGCTTTTTAGAAGTACTTGGATGAAAACTAGAATGATGAAAATGATGAGAATGTGAGGAAGAGGAAGAAGAGATTGAAATTGAATATGGTGATGGAGGTTAAAGAGGATCTCCTCCAATTCCATGTTTCACTAAAGAATTATCCTCTTCTTTATATTTCTTCTTCTTCTCCTTCTTTGCAACTCTCTTCTCATAATCTGCAAACAATTTCTCTACCATATTTGACATGTGGTAGAAATCCTTGTGAAAAACCTATACGAAGTTCTTCAAACTCCATTTTCTTTCCTCGAGTTTCATGTCCAATATCTAGGTGGAAAGTCTGAAGTTTTCCTTCACTTGCTTTGAGCTTGGCCTTGGTAAGCATTCACACTCACAATTCAAGTCAAAGAAGACCGCTTTGATACCAACTTAATATGAGATATTTTCATCGATGAAATTACATAAAATGCATTAAGAGTATGAATCAAAGATTATGTGCAACATTAATTAAAGAAGGAAGAAATATGGAGGAAAGAAGAGAAAAGAGACAATAACACAATAGCTTGATAACAGAGTTCGTCCAACACAGACTATGTCTCTATGCCCTGCTTCAAATTGGAGAGGTTTTATATTATTCTCAACAATAATTGGAAACAATTACATGGCTATACTTCCAAAACTAAAAATGTCCTTCTGATCCACTGCTCAGATGAAAAAATGGAAATCATTGTTGCGCTCATGGCGAGAAAATGTTAAAAAATGATTGTCTATGTGTCAAATTATGACACTTCTCATCCCAGACCCTCATGGGCTCTTTTCATCGTAAAGTGTGTCGATATCCTGCAATAAATGATCATGTACTCTGCATAAAATTACATGCATGGAATGTACCTGGGAATGAACCCCCGAACTGAGTAAAAGGATTGGTTTAAATGAAAATAAGGTGGGTGGATAAAACAAAAAATCAATTAGTCAGATTGGTCGATAGTTTTAAGTTAATACTTGTTTGTTGGGGAGGTCCTGGGGTCAAGCCAGTGGGCCCCCCCATTTTGGTAACCCTTTTATTATATATAACATACATATAGTTCGTATTTTAACTGCCACTTGATATAAACCAACCCCCTGTTGTATGGTCCAATCCTATGGTTATATGGTTTAAATTTGCGGCACCAAACCTTGATGTGACGATTGCATAGATATTCTTATCATAATTGTTTTTGATATGAGGGTCGTTGGTCAGTTTGGCAGAAAAAATAAATATAAATTTTATTTTTACCACCCAGCCCTCATTGGGAATTTGTGGGGTCCATGTGGTGCCCTGTGGTTGGACTACATGGCGCTCTTCCATTCGCTGAGTCTACCTAGTCATGTGTTGACTCCTTCGCCACCTGTGCCCAGTCATGTGATGACATATGTGCCACTTGTCATGCTTCCGATATGCTATGTGGTGGCTCCTGGGTGGTCCCATGTGGCGTCACCTTGAGGTTCCACATGGCACTTGCCAATTGGCCCTTGTGTCCCCCAAAAATGTCAAATATGCATGCCACGTGACATATTTTGGGAGTTCCATGTTAGCATGATAAAATTAGCATGACGCCATAGTGACATCACCCTACTATGAACTATTGGTGTCACCTATATGGATGATGATCTCATCATTGACTTTGACTAGGGTTGAATTCCACCTTTGACTGGCCATAACTTCTTTGTTTAGAATCCGTTTGAGGTGTCATTTGTGTCATTGGAAATATTGTGACGAGCACTTCAACTTGGAGAGTTTTTTACTGAGATTTGAGGACTTTGAATGTTTTCCCTTTTAGATCCTCCTGGATCAAGCTCCAATGGATTTACTCTAAAAAGCGATCTGGACCATTGATCCATCAATCTAGGATCTAATCTCGATCATCCAATCTCTAGAGTTGAGTAACATAGGAGGCGGTGGAAGAAACTACGGTAGACATCATATCCTCTCACAAGGAATCTCAGTTGTAGATATTGTGTCAAGAGAAGGAGTTTGTAAACCTATGGTAAGCTTAATTAGCGATCCCACAATCATGAGATTAGCTTAGCTAATATTCTCATAATCCCCAGGACTGGAGTCTTGAGGTTCATACTGCACGATGAAACATCCGACATCTAGTGCTTGGTGGTGATGTATCTCCTGATAGAGGGCCCACATGTCAACACAAGGGTGGGCCACATGTCACTCTATGGTGGTGCCACGTGTCACACGAAATTGATTGAATTGAACATGGATCCATAGGAAAATGAGTGCCATCTGTCAAGTAGTTTGTTGGTTAGACTTAACTCTTACTACCCTTCTTGGGTTGACTCAGGTTCAGGTCAACTTGGTTTCCAACAAAACCCCTTTAAAAATATTGGCCCTCCTCGTAAACCAGAAGGAAACACAATACATAGGGTGTACTATGAAGTCTCACCTAAGATAACTCTATTAGTGGTTTCAATGCTCAGGTTCTTGCAGCCTAGGAATTGAGTGGGGATCTGTGATTAAACTTTGTAATCTTCATTTATTAATTTAACATTCATCTTATCTATAATACCCTGTCATTCTTGTTCATGCATGTAAAATAGTAGAAGTATCTAGTCATTCACACATTTGTCTAACATCTAATCATTAACAATAAAGAAGATACATAACATTCAATCACATAACACATGAGATACCGTGGTTCACCCCTCCTGGGATACATCCACAAAGATTTGGTTTTTCTTATCTTTTATTATTATGGTTTCAAAACTACAGTGCCTCGCACATTACAATTCAACATCACAACAAGTTGAGATCTTACAATGAGGTGGACTAGATCACACCAGGCTCCTCAGCCTGTGATCTAACCCTCAAGATCTCCCTTATTTCTTCTCCTCAGCTCAACCGCTTAAAAAAATGTGATCGGATGTTACAGACATTCAATCTTTGACCAACATAATAACAATAACCAACTTTGAACCTAACAACAACCTCGACCTAGACCTCCTAGGTACTTATTTATACATGTTTTTGTCTTACTAGCCCTTACATATTCTTACCAAAACCCTAACCCTAGCATGGTTAGATCTTCTTGCATGTGTGCCTCGCATGCTTTCCTATTCTACATGTGCGTCTATCTTGCACGTGTTGTTTTTCTTGCATGCACGTCTTCCTTACACGTGATACTTCTTCTGCATGTGCATCTGCCTGCCACATCATGCTTTCCCCCCAAAACTGGTCCTGCACCCAAAAATTCCCCAACACTGACATCGTAACTTGTCCTGAGTCACTACCTAACTCCATCATCTGTCACTGCTTGTGCCAGTGCTTCATACATACCTGCTACCCTTTGGCACTGCTCCTGAGCCTGGATGCTCCTTGCTATCATTGCTTCGACCATCTGCATGGTGACTGGTGGTCATAGGATCTCGCCCCCTTCCAAGACTATATGTTTGAGGCACAATTTTGTTGTGTCGATTTCCATGATGAATTTTTCTACCTTATCTTGTAGAGGCTCCAATGAAGCCTGTCGTGCGATATTTTGCACTTGCACTGATTTTTCTTCTGCCTAAGGGTTCTTCATTTCTATGGCCATCTTGATCTTCTTTGGCAGTGACAATGTCCTATGTTGCTTCTTGATATCTTCCATTGCTACATGCAATTTATCTTCCTTTCCTTGCAACTCTTGTAGGCTCCCATCCTCTAATAGTTGTGTCCATAGTTGACCACTCTTTTCCAACAATTCTACCACTCTATGTATGTTATGCTCGATGTTTTCTACAGTTTTTGTCGCGTCTTTCTCTCTCTGCGCCTGGACTACTGGAGGATTAGTAGGTACTGTGCTCCTCCAGTTCCTTGATCTGCTCTTTATATTGTTGCAGAGTTTGTGCTATCTTTGTTATCTTCTCCTTTGATGTTGTGTCATCTGAGATGGATTGAAATAATGCATTTATCTAGTTTTCCATATCATCTACTTTTTGTTGTGCTATCTCTTTCTTATTCCCTTCCTGGCTGATGGATTCCTTCAGTACTATATTTTCCTCCTGTTTTTTCGTAGATTCATCAAATCAGACCTTTCTCTAGAATGAATCTCCTGCATGAAACTAACCTGTAAATTATACAACGCCTTTGTTGGGATCTTGCACAATTCCAATTTCAATGTTTTGATATCCTTCACGGGCTTTTGCATTATTTCTTCATTGATGAACAACATATCTGGTGTTATAATAAAGTTAGCACTTCCATGTGTTGTGATTTGTACCATCTCTCCAATAGGTTCTCCTTCTCTTACTGGCGTGAGTTTCCCCTTTTGTTGTTGTTCCACCTTGATCCTCATCTATTCTAGTGCAGTTGTCAGCTCCTATACTTGTTCCAAAATTGAAGCTCGATGGTTTTCTGCATTTTTCCATACTTCTGACAGTCGATCTTCTACTATCATGGCTATCATCTCTACATCATCTGTTGTCAGTTATGTTTCCATTTGTTTCTTGTGGGCCTTTTCTTTCTTCCTTGCTTGCTCCCCTGGCATTTTCCTTTGGGCATATGCTACTTCAGATGCTTATGAAATCTGTGTGTCCATGCTTGTCTCTTTCCCTTCTTCTTCTTCCATTAATACTTCCTACATCTCCTTCTGTCTTTCTTCCATGCACACTTGTTATATTTTTTCCCTTGTTGTTTTCTCTGCACGTGATGATCCCTGGGTAGCACCCCATTGGGATGTATTCTTCATTATAGTTTTCTTTTTTATGGGAGCATTTCCCCCTTCTTGGCCCTATGCCTTATTTTTCTTGGTGTTTACTCCCTTTGTGGTTGTTTGTTGTGTGGGTGTTGTTCTATCCTGCATTTTCATTTTTTCTCCTAGCATTATCTTTGGGATTGTTGGAACTTTCTAGTCCTCGGGCCACTCATGTACCTCCATGTGGATGTCTTGCATCATCATGCAGTACTTCAACTGCAACCACTCCTTGGTTGGATCCTTCTTTTCCTGCAACCACATGCTATGGCGTGATGCATGGAAATTTTCTATCTATCCAAACTTCTGGACAGTCTCTGGGGAGATCCTCCTTGTATCTGCCAAGTTCTTCTGGATATATGTTAAGTACAGATAAAACATGTCATTGTTTTCTTTCTTATTTTTGGGATCTAGTGTGCTTCGAAGAAATGTATAGCGCGTTGTGCCACATTTGCTTGTCCTTGGTAGGAACATAGTGTATGTGGGTTCCTGCCACCCTATAAGTGCAATGAGGATAAGTAACCACAAATATTGGAAATCAGAGCCCCAGTCTTGTGCATCCTTGCAATCTTCAAGGAATGATTTTAGTAGATACATGCCCCAACTCATTGATCTCCCCTTTTCACACTATGCCGCAGCTGCTACTACTCCTGTAGACACTTATTCTTTTTGGCACTTGTGCATTAATTTGCAACCCATAAGCCATATTGCAAATTAAGTCACAGGATCATTGATGCCATTGATCCTGATACCCCTGTTACCTCTTTTTGCACCATACTTTGCTTTGATCTCACCTGATATGGATTGCTCCTTAGTTTTTTATTCTAGGTATTGTTCTATCTTCTCCCCATTTATGGGTAGCCCTATAATTGCTTCTATGAGATCGATGTTGATCGGAACTGGCCTATCCATCCACAAGATGCCTCCATGAACCCTTGCTAACAACTATTTGACACATTTGTTTATGTATTTCTCACGCCCGAAGTGCGATATGTCTAGTAATTTCATGATGTCGATGGTGTACAGTCCTAGGATCCACTGTACAGGCTCAAATAGTGGTGGGCCTGATGGGCCTTGTCCCCTGGCCTCTAGGTAGCTTTCTGCTTCCAAATCTGGGAACTTGATGGAGTTAGAGACATCATGGTAGGATTATTTAAGGCTATCAACTCCTCCTACCATGTTATCTTCAGTCTGCACTCCCTTGGGGATATTCAAAAGAAATATACCTAGTTCTTCATGTCTTCATTGTGTGCCTTGTGCACTACTTTCTGCTTGCATCTTATTTTTCCCTTGTGGGGATGATACCCCACCCTCTGGTATGACCTCCTCCTCCCTTTCTGTTGGATTTACTTCACAAACACCTATGATTTATTTTTACTAAGGTTTTTCCTTGTTTATTAGTCATAATTAGTCATTATCTAATCTCCTATATTTTAGGGGAGAATATTCCACCTGGAGAATATTCTCTTTCAGTTGACAGTTCAATTTGACTAGTGGAGTTGAGTTTAGATGTTGCATTGGGTTTTTCACCATGCAACATTGTGATCATCACCAACTAATGCACACTTGCCTTGGGATCATCACCAAACTGGCACATTACTCTTTATTCCTTGAGTTAACTCCTCACTACTTTCTATTCAGTCAGTTAACTGAAGACTAGTTGACTAGTTAACTCAGCTAGGTGGCAGTTCACTCTTGTAATTGCCTGAGAGACTAGACTAGGTGGCAGTTCACTCCCATAACTGCCTGAGAGACTAGACTAGGTGGCAGTTCACTCCCATAACTTCCTGAGAGACTAGAATAGGTGGCAGTTCACTCCCGTAACTTCTGGTGTGTGTCTATATCACTCTATACAACCACTATGGAACATTGGTTCTCCTCCAATGCACACTCATTGAGTTATACAGAGTATATCATGTGTAAATTATTCATTATTCATAATGGTTAATGAGATTTCTTTCATTCTTTCCCTCCTTCTTCTTCTTTCTTAATTTCTCTATGCAAATGCATCTAGTATTTTCTAGCTAGATATATTTTGTGCAAGTTCAACACATTTACATGGTATCATATCCGACAAACTACTAAGCAAAAGATACACCAAAATTTTTTGCAGGTACAAAGATTGAAGACAGGGAAAAGATAGATTTCCAAAAAGAATTCATTCTTACATCTTACAACTATTTTGCATGGAAGGCAAAAATAGCCATACATCTCCAAACTAGAGGTTATACAGTTTAAACTTGAATACATATATAGAACAAAAATCAGCCATAGAAAAATCCAAGTACTTAAATCGCATGGATGAGGCACTCAGAACAATTTGCAGTCTTATTTCTCTCGATCTCCTTTTTCACATATCTTCCTGTAAGACTCCGAATGAAGCTTGGACCACCTTGGAAGGTCTCTTTGGAAAACATGATGATATGAGGAGACACATGTTGGAGGTGGAGCTGCTCATATTGGATCCAAAAATCTTCGACAATAATCAAGATTTCTTTACAAAATTCAAGGATTTACTATTGAAACTCAAAGCTTGAGAGGTTGATAAATTGAAGGAGGAGAAACAAATTGTTCTCACCATTCTCTCCAATATTTGTCCCAAACTCTTTGTATTCATATCCACATTCCATTCTATCTGATTCGCCTCTAGAGCCACCTAGAAGATGCCTTCTCTTGATAACTTTATTGAATCCCTGACACAAGAGCAAACCAATCTCATCAACATGGGCACAATCAAAGGCCCAAGAGCGCATGCACTCATTGTACAAGATGGAATCCAAAAATATCATAAATCTAAATCTAAATGCAAATGGAAAGATCATGCACATCTGAAGAAGGAAGGGTACACAAAACCCTTCACCGATGCCTCCGAATCCAAAGGGGAAAAGGGAAGAAAAGGAGAGAAATGCACATACTGTCACAAAGGATTCCATCTAGAATCTGCATGCATGCAAAAGAAAATAAATCTAATGTCTAAAATAATTCAGAAAAACAACCTTGGAGATCTCATCCCTGAGGGTTCCAAGAAGAAGAAGCCAGAAGATCTGAATCCCAAGAAAGGAAATTCTAGCCATGCCTTGATTTTCATCAACTCCTCTCTTGATGCTTAGATCGTAGATTCAGGAGCATCACATCACATGGCTGCATCAAAAGTAGTATATTCTTCATTGGATTCATGCAAAGGTCCTCCTATTCTGATGGGGGAAAACTCTTTTGTCAAAGTCACTGGAAAAGGAAGGACTGAACTCACCAATGAAAGCTTCGAGAATATGTTGTACATTCCCAAACTTTTCATCAACCTTCTCTCCATGTATCAAATGACGAATTCTAGCACTGGAAATAAAGTCATATTCACACAAAATTTTGTAGACATCTATGACATGCAAACCAAATCTAGGGTTGCTACCGGTGAGGTAAATCATCAGTCTAGATTGTATACATTTTCTGAATTCATTGAACCTGATCATGCTAATGAAAGTAGTAGGATATGGAACAAAAGGTTTGGAAATTTAAATTTCAGATGCATGCAACAACTTAGCAAGAAAATAATGGTTGATGGTCTACCAGACATCCATTTCTCCAAGGGAGTATGTGAGGGATGTGTTCTCATAAAACACCCTCAAGAGAAATTCAACAAAGGAAAGTCTCAGCAAGTTTCTGCACCTTTAGATCTGATCCATAGTGAACTTATGGGTCCTTTTTCACATCCATCCATCAACAAAGAAAGGTTTGTTCTCATTTTTGTTGATGATTTCTCATGTTTTACATGGATCTCCTTTCTCAGGCAAAAATTCGAGGTATTTCAACACCTCAAAGATTTCAAATCCTTGGTTGAGACATAGTCTAGAAAAAAAATCAAAGTACTCCGGACTTATAATGGGTGAGAGTATGTAAATCATGAGATTCATAATATTTTGCATGAGGCAAGGATACACTTGCAACATAAAGTTCCCTATACTCCATATAAAAATGGAGTTGTTGAGTGGAAAAGCAGATCTCTAAAGGAGATGGAATCTTACATGTTGCATGCAAAGTCACTACCATAGAGACTATGGGCCGAAGCACTTAATTGTGCAACATACATCCAAAAAAGATCTCCCCATATATCTTTCAAGGGTAAGACCCTCTATGAGGTTTGGAGCGGCCTCAAACCGGAAGTGACCCACTCTTGCATTTTTGGTTCACATGCATGGGCCTAGATTCTCTCTGAAAAGAGGAAGGCACGTGATCCACAGAGAACTGAGTGTATTTTTGTTGGATACCTTGACAGTGTGAGGAGATATAGGCTTATTGATCTTTCCTCGGATCGACTCATAATTGAGCGAAGTGTCCAATTCGAGGAAAGTGTCTCTCGTGCACCTCAACATCCACATGCGAACACCTTCATTCTTCCACCTGTCCGAGATGATGAGCATGCACATGTTGATTCTTCTTCAGACAAGACTTATGATTCACAGGACTCAGATGATTTAGATTCATATTTAGTACAGTTAGATGCAAAGTCAAAGCATCCAGATGCAGTTGCAGAGCCAGAGAAGAGGCCCAAGTGGGCACAAACTACTCTTCAGGATGTAGGAGATCTCGTTGTTGATCCAATCGACACTAGGAGGACTTGATCTGATTTCAACGAGCCTCTTGTTGCACTCTCTTCCACTGAACCATTTCCCTCCAAGAATATTTTCTTGGTTCAGTATTCAGATCCATAGTCTTATGGCGAGGCTGCTGGAAATCCCTTTTGGGAATCTGCCATGCAAGAGGAGTAAAAATGCCTCCTCGAGAACAAGACTTGGGATTTGGCTCCCCTTCCTTATGGGAGGAAATTTGTCAGATGCAAATGAGTCTACATGACCAAGAGCATAGCGGATGGGCAGATTAGATAATACAAATCTAGGCTTGTTTCCAAAGGCTTTCAACAAGTTCATGGTATTGACTATGATGAGACCTTCGCTCCAATAAAGAATATGGAATCCATATGATTGACAATTGCCATTGTGGCAACCAAGGGATGGGAAGTGCATTATATGGATGTGAAGAATGCATTTCTTCACGTTGATCTCTCTAAGGAGATCTACATGGAAAATCCCAGGGATTTATGTAGGACTCATCTTTGGTCTGTTGACTAAAGAAGTCCCTTTATGGCCTCAAGTAGGCTTTGAGGGCATGGTATGCCAAGATGGACTCCTACCTACTGTCATAGAACATTTTACGTTGTCAATCAGACCCAAATTTCTACATTGTCAGGACGACTGATTCACTTCTACTTTTAGTTCTATATGTTGATGATTTTTTTTTCACCGATTGCTCGACTTCAATGATTGTTACAGTCAACAGGATTCTACATGACAAGTTTTTGATGATGGACATGGGTCCGCTACACTTCTTCCTTGGAATCAAGATCAGTGAGGATGGATCAAACATCAAACTATCTCAGGCCAAGTATGCACAAGATCTCCTTAAGACATTTCACATGACAGACTGCAATTCTGCTTCGACTCATGGATGATTTTAAGGATGGAATTTTATTTTAAAATGTAGAAACCTTGGTGAATCTTACTAATCCTTCACATACCAACTATAAAATGTTTAGCAATATTTTTATAAAAATACTCAAATTTCTAAGGATTTTGTATAGTTTGTATAAAATTTTGGTGATTTTCAAGGTAAAATAATTTTATCCTATATAATTTGGGCGAATCATTTTTAGAATAGCGAATCTATTTTTGGGGAAAACCATGGAAAATTAGCCCATGAGAAAAATTTAGCCCCTAAAATCATCCCTTCTCTGACACCTTTCCTATCAAGAGTCAAAATTGAGGATGGAAAGGAGACTCCACTAATTGAAAACACTGTACGAAAAAATAGTGGGGAGCTTGTTGCATCTCACACACTCCATACCAAACCTCTCATATGCAGTTGGCACAGTTTCCAGGTTCATGCAGGATCCACATGAGCTACATTGGAAGGCTGCAAAGCGTATCCTTTAGTACGTACATGGCACCATCACCTTTGGGATTCATTATGTAGTAGACTCTACATTATATCTCATGGGGTTTATTGATTTCGTTTGAGTTGGTGATAGCACTGACCACAAGTCCACATCTGGTTACTCACTCAGTCTTGGTTTCAAGCCTATCTGTTGGTTGAGCAAGAAGCAAGCTTCCATTGCTCTATCTTCAACTGAGGTAGAGTACAGAGGGGTAGTTAAGATAAAAATTCAGGCTATGTGGCTGCAACGTTTTCTCACTGAGTTGGGCATTCAATTTCATCGATCGATCGTTATCTGGCATGACAACCAAAACACTCTGAAGTTCTATAGAGATCCATTTCAAAGGAAGCGGACGAAGCACATCGAGATCCACATGCATTACATCCAAGACTTAGTACATGAGGGGATCATCGACTTACAGTTCTGTCCTTTAGTAGAAAAGATGACATACATCTTCACCAAGACCTTCACTGAGTAGAAGTTCCATTCTCTGTGAAGGACATAATTGCCTAGCAACTGTAGTTCTTCTTTTACATACATTGTACCTTGAGAAGGGGTTTTTCCCATGAGGTTTTCCCTCTTTCCTCACTTTATTTCAGTGTATATTTTGTATTTGGGTACCTAACATGGCCTCGTTGCTAGGACCCATTCTTTATTTTCACCATAGTGATGTTCAGGGGAGGTGTTGGAGTTACTTCAAAAACACCTAGGATTTCTTTTTCCTAAGGTTTTTCCTTGTTTATTAGTCATAATTAGTNAACCTGCGAACTTCCTTTTTTATAAGGTTTTTGCATAGGAAAATGCCATTTCTTTTCTCAGGAAAAGTTCTTCTTCCTTCTCTCTTCAGGAACTCAGGCCACTGTGACCCCTCTACAAGAAATAGATAGGTTTACATCATTAACGATCATAGGGATGACGAAAATAATGTGTAACACATCCACATCCACTACTGTGGGAATATCGTTGGTTCCGGTTTGTGGTACCTGTGTGCTACTCCGTGTGTTTCATCTAGTTCTGCTTGGTTCTCCAATCCTCGGTGGTGACATGGTGAGGAAATCCGAACTACAGGCTCTCAACTCGATAAATGGTAGCAAAAATTCACACTCTATCACTCTTCCACTCAACTCTGTGTTATTCTCCTTAGAAATTAACCCAATGTGTCGGTTTCCTCCCCTTTTTCTAACTTTATAGCGAGATGAAGAAGTGACATCTATGTCACACTAATAATTGTCATTTTTACTTTTTGTTGTGTTTCCTTTGCACTATACCTTTTTACCCATTAACTGTTCTTCTACGCATTGTGTTTTTGAACCCTAGTTTTCTTGCAGCACCTTGTTCCGTTTGCCCAACTCTATTATGTAAAGGTCCTCCATGTGTGCTGAATTGTTTTTATTTTTATCCCCTTTTTACTTTTTATGTTTTTTCTTCTTTTTCTTCTTTTTATTATTTTTCTCATTTTCTCTCCATTACTTCTACTATAATACACTATATACATATTTTATTACTACATGGTACCTTTCTAAGAAGTAGGAGGTTGACTGTCCCTATATAGTTTCAGTCGACTCCCATTGATCATTCATTTGAGTTATGTACCTCCTAAATATTTCAACTGTAAAAATCCCCCATCTCTGACAATCTTTATATCATATGGTCGCAACTAATGCATTATGAATTTTCTTGGATGCTGAAGAAATTTACTGTCATACACCAAGCCTGGGTCTCCCTCCTTGAAACTCTTCCTTTTAATATGTATGTCATGCCAATATTTTTCTCTTTCTTTATGTACTTCTTGGTGAAATCCTGCTAGAATCCTATCTTCTTCCATCACCATCAACTGACTTATCCTTTCTTGTATTGTGCCTCATTCTTTCATGATGGTGATTGTTGCTACGCGTAGACTAGGTAACAAAAATTCTAATGACACTAGTGCTTCTTGTCCATACACCAACCTAAATGGTGTCTTCCCTGTCAATTTTTTGCATGTAGCCCTGTATGCCCATAATATTGGTGGTATCTTCAAGTCCCAATCATCCCTATTGACATTGCATATCTTTGTCAATGCATTCTCTAGGATCTTAATAAAGGCTTCCACTATTCCATTTGCTTGAGGGTGATATGGTGTACTCTTTTGATGATAGACATCAAACGCCTCAATCATAGCCTTAATAATACTATTGATGAAGTGAGTGCCTTCGTCACTCATCAAAATCCTTGGGCATCCAAATCTAGTGATCAATTTCTCAAACAGGAAGTGTATTGTTGTCTTTGTGCTACAATATTTTACTGGTGTTGCTTTTTCCCATCTCGTGAAGTACTCTATCGCAGTAATGATATACCTTTCTCCTGACCTCTTTGCTGGTGGATTAATTGGTCCCACAAAATCTATTTCCCATTTGTCGAATACTTGCAAGGTTACTTGTGATATTAGGGGCATCTCATCCCATATATTAGGTTTACCAACCCTATGAAATACATCACATTTCTGGCAGTAGTCCTTTTCATCTCTATGGATGGTCGGCCACCATAGTCCTACGCACAATACCTTATGTGTGGTAGATTTTCCTACATAATGTCCTCCAACTATTCCCTCGTGAATCTCTACTAAAATCCTAAGCCTTTCATGTTCTAGTACACATCTTCTCAAGATTTGTTTGTGCCCATATTGTATAAGTGTCCTACAATTAATTGATAGTCTACAAATCTGACTACCATATTTTTCTTCTATATAGTGTTGAATTCTTTTGGCATGGTCCCTGTACTCAAGTATTGAATGATGTCAGCAAAATATTCATCAACTACTTGGACTGAAAAAAATTGCGCATCAAGGAATTTGTCCTCTAAATTTGTAGGTTCCTCTCCATTGGTGACCCTCAACAGGTGATCAGGTCTTGCATTCAACTTCCCCGGTTTGACTATCACTTCAAAGTCAAATTCATGAAACAACAATAACCATATACAAATTCTCCTCCCTGACACTAGCTTGTTGACTAGGTATTTGAGGGTAGAATGATCTATGAACATTTTAAAATGTTTCCCAAGTAGATAGTGTCTGAACTTCTACAATGCATATACCATTGCTAGGCCTTGTCTTTCTGTAGTATTGTAGTTCTGCTCCAACTCTGACAATTTTCTTCTTACAAATGCTATAGGATGGTCTAACTCTCTTGCTCCTAGTTGCACTGGAATAACTCCAAGTGCTATGGTTGATGCATCTACATGCACATGAAATGTCTTTTCCCAATATGGGAATACTAGTATCGGTGTTGTTACCATCTTCACTTTTAGAGTGTACAACCCTTAGTGATAGTCCTCATTCCACTGAAATTTACTATCTTTTTTCAACAATTTCTCCATCGATGTAGTGATTTGTGCATACCCTTTTGTGAATTTCCTATAGTAGCCTGTGTGTCCCAATTTTTCTCTCAACTGATGTAGGTGGTGGTAAATTGACAATCATTGCAATCTTGGCAGGATCTACTAGCAATCTTTGTTTGCACACTATATGGCCCAATAGTATCCCAAAAGGTGTCCCAAATATGCCCTTCTTGATATTTAATGTTATATGACACTGCCTACATATTTCCAACATCAACCTTAACACCTTTACATGATCTTTCAACAGATTGTAGACTGTCCGATCATCCAGATACACTTCCAGAAACCAATGGATGAATTCTTTGAATGCAGCTATGACTACTCTTGAGAATTTTGTTGGTTCATTCTTCAACCCAAAAGGCATGATTGTGTACTGGTAGGATCCCCATTCTATGGAAAAAGTATTCTTGTACCTGTCCTCTGGAGCTATATTGATCTTATGGTAGCCTGAGAATCCATCTGTGAATGAGTATGATTCCCGACCTCCTACATTCTCTAATACTTCATCTATGAAAGGGGTGGGAAAGGGGTCATGTAGGAAAGAATAATTCAACTTCCTTATATCGACACATATCCTTATTCCTCGCTTCTTCTTCTGAACTACCATAGGGATTACCCATTTAGATTCCTCCACTGGTTCTATGATACCAGCTTCCAACATTCTGTCAATTTTTTCTTTTACTTTTTGCTTATATATCGGGTTCAATCTATATGGCCATTGTCTGACTGATCTAGCCTCATTTTTTAGAGGTATATTCATATCTCCTATATTTCATACCATGCCTTTCATATCTATAAAGTTTGTTGGGAACATGTCACTATAATCACGCAGTAAATTTGTTATTCTTTCTATTGTTTGTTCATCCTAGTAATCCCCAATACTGGCCATTTTGGGATTGTCATTTGTCCCAATATTTACTTTCTTCACTTTGATTGGCGCAGTAAATACTTCTGATTCAGGAGATAGACCTTCCACCCCTCTTTCTCCTTCAATTTCTGTAATTTGGATGTTGTGTGGGTCATCTTCATCTGGTGCTTCTTCCTACACATGGTAGCATGACCGTAGTTCTTTCACTGTCTGTATGTTCTGCTGCTGATAGTATGTTATAAGTTCAACCTTTGGTTCTTGAATGAATATTACCCATCTGATATATTTGAGTGTTGAATCCATGTTGGGGTTCTCATGTTCAAATGAGAAAGTGACTATAAAATTCCATTGTAATGTTGTCCATTTTGCAATACCTCTACGCAGTTCCTGGTCTACATACCAATTTACTGGAATTACTTCCAATGCGTGAATAAAGTGATGAGACCATTCTTCTAGTGGTGTCATTATCCATAGTGTTATACACTTCTCCAAGTGTTCTGTTGGTGTCCCCTGTCCACCATACCTCTACAGTTGATTTCTTCCCTGTTTTGCACCAAATATGATGGGCAGTAACTGCTTACATTGGTACCAGTCCTGGACTGTTTATTTTTTTTCACCCCACCATCTTGTAGGTGTTGCCTCGAGTGCTATTTCCAGAGCTAAGAGCCTCTATGTTTCCAGTACCTCATCTTCGTATCTTTTTAAGAATTCCTCTAGATTATTTATTCCATGAAAGTTGGGAGGTTCTCTGATTTTTGTGCCCACCCATCTTACTGTGAAGTATATTCTTGTGCACCTTCTTGTAGGCACTTCATGTAATCTCTGTTGCCAATTCTCCAACCCTGTATCTAAGTCTGAAGCACATGATGTGATAATTCTCCAACTTAGTACCCCATCTACAGTTGTATTCACATAATCTTCTTCTCATGTGGTGGTTCTCTATAACTGGTTGATTTCCTCCATATCTAAGCAAGTGGGATCTACAAATCTTTCTCCTTCGGATGGGTCTAGTGGTGCAATGACTTTGTACTCTCCTAACTTGAATGTCATATTCCTCATATTCAAATTGATTATGGCATGATTGTAAAACTCCCAATCCAATCCAAGCAACACAGGATAAGGTGTTGTGACATCCACTATTTCTATTACTTCAAAATCATCTTTAGTGCGCACTCCATCCGGATCTACTGTCACACCCTTTAGCCTTCCAATTGGCAGAACCCTATGTTGATTTGCTAGTTTCAACTGAATAGGTGAATATCCTAATGTGGTCTCTCCCATACATTTCCATGTCTTCTTGGGTAGTACATTCACTTGAGAAATATTCCCCATGTTGAAAGCTCCAATGTTTGCATTCAATCTGAACTCTCTACTTGTCCTCCTTCTTGTATGCAGTGATTAACTGTTTTCTACTCTACCTTTCCCTCTACATCTATGTTACATATTTCTAACATAGTTTGTAACACTTTAACAAAATATGGATCATTTAGTAGTTTAACATAGGATTGCAGAAAACCCTTTATGGTACTTACTTGTCCTAGGGGTTGTGCTTCATTAGTGTGATCTAGCGATGAAGGAATATTGTACGTTGGTACGTCCTGAGTTTGTTGTGTAGTTGATGTAGATGCAATGTCTAGCTTCAAGAATTATTGTCTGGTTTTCTTGAATATCTTCTTTTCATTCTGTGCATTAAACTACTTATGTGGTTCGACATTCTTCTTCACCCATTGGTGTTGTGTTGGATCTTGTATTACTACATCATCTCCAATCTTAGCTCCTCCACTCGTAACTATGTTGATATTTGTTCCATCATCTCTCGCTTCTGTAGAAATCTATTGGAAATTCTGATTGTTCTGATTTCTCTTTTCCTAGATCTTCCCCAATAGTGTCAGATAGTCTTCTATGTCATATTCAGATGCACGACAATACATACATGTCACAGGTGGAAGTCAAAATTCTCTTGCATAGTGTCCTGGTTGTTTACAGTTATGGCATACCATCGGGCCTTTTCCTCTTCCAAAGCCTCCTTTACCTCATCCTCCACCTATGTAGCCAACTCTATCACCTCGTCGTGCGTTGTACTAAGGCACCTGGTTATACTGCGTGGGATTATACCGTGGTTGAGCGGTATTGTTCTATAGTTGTGAAGTGTTATATTGTTGGGGGAAAATGTTATATGGGGTTGGTACTTGGTTAAACTATGGTGCAGATTTCCCTATCATAATTTCTTCCTACACCCTATAGGTGTCTGATGTTCTTTCCCTCATCAGCTCCATTTTCCTGCAATCTTTGTCAACATGGCCCACTGACTTGCAAAAGTTGCAATATCAACTCTTAGGCATTGTCTGGTATTTTTGCATCATTGGATAATGATATGGATCATGCCCTTGTGTCTTATAGATCTCACACCTTAGTCCTCCCATCGAAAAAGGGTTTGACAGTCTTGTTTTCATGTACTGTATGAATCTTGGGCATTCATTCTTGTGGTGTCCTTTTGTCCTACATGTGCTACACCAAACGACTTCTCTTTTGTCCTTACTCCTATTCTGGTTTAATTGAAATGTTAGATTCTTCAGGTCCTCCCTGAGCTCCTCTATTTATATATTTGCCTTCTTATATTCGTTCTCTTCTAGTTGCAAGGCTACTTGCAGAGCCTCTTCCTAGGTTTGAAACTTCTGCTATCTCAAAAGGTATTTCAAGTGTGGTAGTAGTGAACTCACAAACATATCCCTATGTTGCATATCTATCAAGACATAATTCAACTTTCCCTTAAATTGTTTGAATCTCTGGTCAATCTCCCAGACATATTCTCCTATTTTTTGTTTGATCTCTATCATCTCATTCATGTACTGATCCTCTAAGCTAGACTTCTAGAATTCATTTATTAGTAGCTTCTTGAGATCCACAAACATTCTGGTTGTTCCTAGTGGACTGTTTGCAACTAAGCTCATGTACCAATCCAGTGTGTGTATCGTAGTGTGATGGATAACTACACAAGTTTGGTATCCTCATATGTGATCTACTTTTCTTCACAAATCTTTTCACATATGAACAAGTGCTTCTCAGGGTCCCGCGACGTCTTTCCCTTGAATTCTAGTAACCTGATGATGGGATCATGTCCTGCCATCCTGAATGTTGAACTACTACCTTTTCCCAGTGTAGATCCTTTACTAATGCTTCCTGAACTGGATCCCCTAGTTGTTTCTCCTTGTGTAGATGTACTTCTTGTTGTGTTTCCTTCACTGAAATTCGGTTGTCTAAACAGTGGTGTTCTCTCTGGTGTATTAGTCGCACATAGGTTTATGGGTTCCACATTGACAGTGATATGGATAGGAGTTATGCCTATGGATTATTCTCTTGGACCTATTGTATTCATTTAATATGTTGTGCGTAGGATTTCCTCAATATGCTCCACAACCCAGATATCCTCTACCTCTTCTTCATCACTTGCTAAGCCTTCCCTCACGACTATGGATCTCTTCTTCTTTTTCATCTTATATTGGTAGCATACTCCACTGTGTGTTCTTCCAGTTATTTCCATGATATTCTTGATATGGTTTTCCTCCATCATGATTGGATCCAAGGCCTCCTCCTTCTTTCCTTTATCCATCTCTTCCTCCATTTCTCCATCTCTTGTCAGTTCTTCCACCTTACTTCCATGCACGTAGGGAAGTTTAGCTTTCTAAAGCCATTTTCATTACACTTTTGTTATACAGCAATATCTTAATGGAAGTATACAATGATATGATATACATACCTGGAGGTCCCTTCAGGAACTCTTGCTCTGTTGTGTTGTAAGACTTCGCAGTATCTACTACAAATTCCATGATAAATCCTGCAACAATGTTGTCTAACCAGAAATCTATTATGCGCGTAAATTTATTATAAACTTGTTGTAACTCCACGATATCCACATAATTCGACTCTAGTTGTTTGATCCGATTTGTAGGGTGGTTTTATTTCAACCTCAATATCCACTCCTGCAGCACATGCAGGAAATAACAAAAAAATACTTCATGCAAGTCGCTAAATACGTACTTGTGCAAATATTTTCACGATGTTAACTTCGGGTTTCTGTTATCTTTCTATGCAAATTTCAGCTCCTTTTTTTTCAACTAGCTCTCAATCTCTTCCTTTGTTGGGTTCCATGATATCAACATCCCCTTTTATATTCTCATTCTTTTAGCATTGTATCACTAGATTTGACATGATTTTCATGCTTCTTCAACATATCTCATTCACTTGATCCCATTTTGTTCCAACCAGCAACAAAACCCTTTGTTGGTTAGAATTAACTCTTACTACCCTTCTTGGGTTGACCCAGGTTCAGGTCCACTTGGTTTCCAACAAAACTAGTTTAAAACTATCGACCCTCCTGGTAAACCAGAAGGCAACGTAGTACATAGGGTGTACTACGCAGTCTCACCTGGGATAACTCTATTGGTGGATGCAACGCTCAGGTGCTTGCAGCCTAGTAATTGAGTGGGCATCTATAATTAAACTCTGTAATCTTCATTTATTACTTTAACATTGAGCTCATCTAGAATACCTTGTCATTCTTGTTCATGCATGTAAAATAGTAGAGATATCTAGTCATTCATGCATTTTCCTAACATCTAATCATTAACAACAAAGGAGATACATAAAATTCAATCACATAACACATGAGCTACAATGGTTCACCCTTCCTGGGCTACGTCCATAAATATTTGGTTGTTTTTCTCTTTTATTATTATGGTTCCAAAACTACAACACCTCGCACATTACAATTCTCCATCAGAACAGTTCAAGATCTTACAATGAGGCGGACTAGATCACACCAAGCTCCTCAACCTATGATCTAACCCTCAAGATCTCCCTTATTTCCTCTCCTCATCTCAACCGCTTACAAAAATGGAATTGGATGTTACATACATGATACATCTAGTCTTTGACCAACATAGTAACAATAACCAACTCCGAACCTACCAACAACCCTGACCTAGACCTCCTAGGTACCTGTTTATACATGTTTTTGACTTACTATCCCTTACATCTTCGTACAAAAACCCCAACCCTGGCATGGTTAGGTATTATTGCATGTGTGCCTCACATGCTTTCCTCTTCTACATGCGTGTCTATCTTTCATGTGCTTCTTTCCCTGCATGCGCATATTCCTTACATGTGCTACTTCTTCTACATGTGCATTTGCCTCCCATGTCATCCTTTTCCCCCAAAACTAGGCATGTGCCCAACATGGTACGAGTTCCATGTGTCAATAGGGGATTCGTTGAAAGGTTGAGTGTGGGCCTAACTATAGGAAAATAACCTGGGATGGCACTGTAAGATCTCATTCATTGATTGAGGAAGGAGTAATGATCTTTGTCGTCCATTAGAGCGAGTATGTCAGAGGAGTTCGAATTACTGGAATAAATGTGCTCTGATGGAGGAACTATGAAGTAGGATCTGGGTCATTTATCAGTGAGAGTGAGTAATGTAACAACAGTCATCGATCAGTTGTAGGCCACAACAGGTCAGGTAAGAAAAGGAAGAGACGGAATGGGTGTTAATTGTCATGCACCTTAGATGCACCGAAATGATCATGGCCCTTTACCAATAGATCCTAAGAGCCATTGGATATTAATTTAATGTTTGTTGGAGAAAGGACATTAGAGTGGGAGAAGTAACCTTCTGTCCAACTATTCATAGGAAAGATGCCCTGAGTGAATCTAGGTTTACGAATTAGGAGTTCCAAAAGAACGAGGACTCAATAGGCTAGGTGGAAAGTGCCATGCTAGAAACCAAATCTATGTTAGAGGACGATGTGGAGCCACATGGGCATGATGTGGAATTATAAGGAAATAAGGCTTAATAATTTAAGAAGTCATAAATTCTAATCCATGGCTCAGTTTTGAGTATGGTCATAGTCCTTGGAAACCACGTGACTTGCAAAAGATGATGGCATCCTTGAGAGGATATTTTTAGATGACCGAGGAAAAGTGAAAATGCAATACCCTGTCCCTTAAAAAGGTACTTATGGGGATTGTGTTTGTTACAAACTGGTATCGGATTAAGAAACAACACTAGGCCTAGAATGGGCCAGAGATCAATTCAAAGATGGGTATATCAATACTAAGATGACCCTATTAAAAAGAGCTTCTCCATGTTTAAAATTTTGGTTATTATCTTCCCTAGCTCCTTAAGGAGTTTTGGACACACCTACCACACTTAGAGGGGGGGTGAATGAGTGTGGGGCTCTTTTTCCCAAAAATTCTCTCTTACACAAAAATCATTAGTTAGCATTCAAAATTTACTCATTACTCATTGATGTCATTTATAACAAGTTTGATGTGAACACATATCAACAATATATCATCAACAAGTCATCACCACAAGGAACACAAAGAACACAAGATGTATGTACAATTTTCTTTTTATTACAGACTACAATCCTTGGGGTTTTTCAACAACAACTGAATAGAGTAAAAATCTACAAGAGCACTAGATCTATCATGCAAGACTCAGCTTACACACTCAACACCAACTGAGATGAGGCAACAATCCTCAACATATATCAATCTGCAACAAGTACATGACCTGTCAGTAGTGCAGCCCGCATGTGTATGCGCCCTGGATCACTATAGCCCGTGTATGTATGTGGCCAGTGTATACAACAACCTATGTATACCTCCTGAGCTATTAGGTTTTATCCTTCAAGATCAACTCAGATCTTCTGCAACCAATTTTTAATTCTCTTCTATTTCTCACTGTCCATATGACCACCAACCAGTCACAACACATCCAAGCTATACAATAGCTTCCTCATGCTCCACAACCAACCAATATGAATGCTAACTCAAACATGCATAAGCAACTAGTATACCATAGAAATCATATCACCACTGAATCACAAGAGTACTGCTCACTCCATCAACCAACATAAATCACATCATAGTAGCCATACCAAGAATTCCCTAGGCATTCACAACACAACAAGAAATACTATCCATCAAGACTATAATGTAACCATACCAGTGTCTCATTGACAGATCTCATCTCATAGAATGTAGATATGGAACCTGCTTCAGTATTCAACAACCAATCATCAACTCAAACATAAATCTCCATGATTTTATCCACTGTAGATGCTCTGTCCTCATACATCCTGCATATGTATGTGCCCTGGCCCATTACAGCCCGTGTACACCTCAGAAACTAGGGTTTCTTAAGCTCCGAGACTTTTTCCACCAAGATCTCTGATATTTCTGAAACTTTGATGCATCCATGAGATCCTCCTCACGCTCTCTTTCTTAGAATAGATCTTCAATCATGCTCAAGAGATCCACACCAAAGATACTCTCACAAGAATCTCTCCATCAACACTCCAAAAGATAATATCACAAGAAGCTCTCTATTGATCCACAAAAAGGATGTTTGCAAGATACCATTTCTATCTTATTTATACTTTCATCCTCTAGGTTACATAATCCATTTCTAGGTTCACTTCTTTTCCTTATTTTAGGGTTAACCATTTTCCATAACTAGAAAGTTCTCCAATACTTTATCATTTAAATATTCCTTTTTGATTTTGTCACCTTAATTTATCATTTAAATAATCTTTCTTGATTTTGTCACTTCTCTTTATTATTTAAATAATGATTTCTTCTTTTAGGTCACTTTGACTTCTTTGGCCTTGGGGGCTTCAAGCCTTCATATGAGGTTCCTCCAACTTCGTAAGGCCATAACTCTCAAACCATGAGGAGTTATGTGACGTTCCACATACCATCGAAAATGGCATGACAAGAACTATCCATCTAGGATATTTTCACCAACAACTTCATTGATCTTCATCTCATTATTCCACATACAAGCATGGGTCCTCCAACCATTCTTCTAGGATAACTCAATCCACAAAGCGTCTTCCCATGAGCGTTTCACCATAAGGGAACCAATTTGGAGTTCATCCATTTGTGCACCTTATCAATCATGATAAGACAATAATGAGTCATTTATACATCAATCCACCACTGCACCATATACATAAACTATGCATCAAGTATCAATGACAACTCATTGATCCATATTCATCATATCAATGACAACTCATTTATCCATCTTCATCTATGCATCATATCAATGATCTATGTTTATCGATTGGTTGCCACTTGACATATATCATTCTCATCATGGAAAATACATCTACATTGTACATGAATCATCAATTAATCATGCAATCAATCCATTGACATCAATCAATCACTTGACATTAATCAATCAACCATTGGCATCAATGACAACATGATCCAACAATATCCCCCTTTGGCTTTGATGGAAATACCAACATTTATGTCAACACCAATTACCAATTATTGATGTCAATCATGTAGTTATGCTCTACATCAATAATTAATGTGACTATCTCTCCCCATCAATAAACATCAATCACATCAATGTGATTAACTCTCCCCCTTTGACATCATTGGAAAAGGGCCATTCTCCTCTTGGGGATACGCCCCTTGCTTGAACTCTTCCTATGACCATCGCTCCCCCTGGAATTATGCCTTTGTGCTTCTCAAATATAGGACTCTTTTCTAGGTATGCATCTGATAAATATCTCCTCCTAGAATCATGGGAAGAACAATGACTCCCCCTATATTCTCTACAAGATGAACAATATGCTACCATATGACGATCCTTGGACCTATTTATGCATCAAAATCATGCCATACCAAACATCATGAAGCAAAAGATATTTCAATAATGAAATAGAGAGAGCAAAATATCAACCAAGTACATCATGTACGAAAATATGTGCTCATCATGCACAACATCCATGTACATCAACATCATGAAATGTGCCAAAATATATCATCCATGGAATGTATCAATCATATGCCTCTATCAACATGCCAACATGTGCATCTACCAATATGCTAACCATCTGCATCCACCAATATTCCAACCATGTGCATCTACCAATATGCCAACCATGTGCATCTATCAATATGCCAAAAAAATGACTTCTATGAGTGTACCATCATGCATCATCACTTGCGCCAAGTAAGTGTATCAACCATGCATCAACAAGCTATGACTTTCCAATGATGTACAACATGACTATCAACTCAACTCACAAACTACATGTCTCAATATGTAGTCCAACCACATGCAAAATGCATGCATCATGATATCCAACATATTCTTCCAATGATACATCATAAGATATATCAATGAAACTTGAATATGTACCAAACATGTACCCCAATAGATCAGCATCAATGCATACTCATGGGTTAGTGCCATGCACCCAATATTTATTTTACATCGTCACCTTACATGATCTAACATAGAACCATGAAAACCTACAGCAAACAATGTTAGAACCTGCAATAAACAATGTCAGACCTTGCATCACAGAGTTATACCATCACATCAAGCTGCAATCCCTGTGCATAGCCCTTTTCCTTAGGCTTTACCACATATACGTGGCATGTTGCATAGACATCTCACATATGTACCCGACCTATACAAGGTCAGACCACGTATGTACGCTACTTATACCACTGTCACCTGCATATGCTTCAGTAGATGACTCACTAGGGATTCCTTTAAGTCTTCCATTATGTTCTGGTTTCTCTGTCTTCGTCACCCACTTCTGTATATGTCCCTGCTCCTCAAAACTTGATCTCTAAGCATCCATCTTTTCGAAGATGTCTCCCTTCCTTACTTCATTCCTTCTTCTAGCCATGTTAATTGAAGTCGTCATCATGGAATTTCTTCTTGTGTTCCAACACTCCTGGGATTTGTGGCCAAATCCACTACAGCTGTAACATCTAATGGTGTTATAGTGAACAACAATGTGTCCTACTAGATCACATCTCCAACACCTTATGGTTTTATAAAATATTCCATTATATCTCTTTTCATAAGATCTACATTCAAAAGCTTTGTGACCATATCCATTACATGAATAACAATGCCCATGAAAAATAATTTCATACCTTTGCTTTGGTGTCCCAAGAATAGCTTCTTCATTTCTTCCTTGCTTTGTTCTTTTGAAAGTTTCTTTGCCTTGTGTAGATGGTTGTTTTGCAACATTGTCTTCCTTATTGGATGGACTTACCTCATGCTTCTTTGAGTTTCTTGCTTCATCATGTGTGGCTTCCTTTTTGTATCCAAAACCTGATTTATCACATGGTGATCTTTGACTTTCCAATATCTCATCCAAGATTCTTGAGATATTCAAGAATTTGTTTGACTTCTCTACCTTCCTTCTAAGGTCAAAAATTTCAGCTTCTAACTTGCAACATGACTCTTCCTTTTCATTTATTTGATTTTTCAATAGTTCTTCTATCCTTTTGGATTCTTCAATTTGGGTCTTGAGATGTACAATAATTTCAAAACTTTTGCTGATCTCATCGTCTACATTCATATCTTTTTTTCCATTCTTTAGTCTTGTGATCTCTTCTTCCTTTTCTTCTAATTGAGTTTTATTGCTCTCTTCTTGTTCTTTGAGTATTCCCTTTTGACATCGAGATGTGCCTTTGACTCCTTATAATAAACTTCTTAGTGTTATCCAAAAGATAGTTATAGTGTGTATAAAAATGATCACTTCTATATCTATATAAGCCCTCTTCAATTTCTTTTTGAAGTTCTAATAGATTTTCTTCTATTCTTTCCATTGGATAACTACCATCAAATTTTCCAGAAATTGTTTCTATATCTTCTTCTTCACTTATAGAAAATAATTCAACATCATCATCTTTTGAAATATTTCAATCAAGATTTTTTGATGGTTCTTTACCTTCATTTTAAATATCTTCACGATCTTCCTTTTTGCCAACACCAACACATAATTATTTGCCTTCATTTGAAATATCTTCAAGATCTTCCTTTGTGCTATCATCACTTGAATTTTTTTCAAGATCACCTTTAGAAATAATACAATCAAGGGTTTCTGGAGATTCTTTACCTTTAATGATCTTGATGGAGTGATCTTCAATATCTTCCTTCTCCTTCTTGCTTTGATATGTCTCTTCTAGCTTTAGCCATATATCCTTGGCGGAAGTGCATTGTCCCATGATTTCTTTGATAGGGTTTGAGAGTCCACTAAGAATGGTCTTGAGAGCCAATGCATCATTATTCTTTCCTTCCCTTTGAGATGCAAACTTTGACTTTTTATTCAAAGGAACTGATCCACCAACGACTGCCTTCCATATAGCCGCTCCCATTTCCTTCAAATGTACTCTCATTTCAATTCATCAAGTAGATTAGTTTTTCTCATCAAGGATTGGAAATTCATCATCCATTTGTGTGTCTATGGATCTCTTTCAAGCTTGTTAAGGCTTGTAGTGAAGGCCCGCTATGACACCAATTGTTGGACACTCCTACCACACTTAGAGGTGGGGTGAATGAGTGTGGGGCTCTTTTTCCCAAAACTTCTCTCTTACACAAAACTCATTAGTTAGCATTCAACATTTACTCATTACTCATTTGTATCATTTATAACCAGTTAGATGTGAACACATATCAGCAAAATATATTAGCAATATATCATCAACAAGTCATCACCACAAGAAACAAAAAGAACACAATATGTATGTACAATTTTCTTTTTATTACGGACTACAATCCTTGGGGTTTTTCAGCAACAACTGAATAGAGTAAAACTCTACAAGAGCACCAGCTCTATCATGAAAGACTCAACTTACACACTCAGCACCAACTGAGATGAGGCAACAATCCTCAACAGATATCAATCTGTAATAGGTACATGACCTGTCAATAGTGCATCCCATGTGTGTACATGCCCTAGCTCACTACAGCCCGCGTATGTACGTGACCAGTGTATACAACAACCTACATATACCTTCTGAGCTATTAGGGTTTATCCTTCAAGATCAGCTCAGATACTCTACAACCAATTTGTCATTCTCTTCTATTTCTCATTGTCCAAATTGACCACCAGCCAGTCACAACACATCCAAGCTATTCAATAGCTTGCTCATGCTCCACAACCAACCAATATGAATGCTAACTCAAACATGCATAAGCAACTAGTATACCATAGTAATCATATCACCACTGTATCACAAGAGTACTTCTCACTCCATCAACCAACATAAATCACATCATAGTAGCCATACCAAGAATTCCCTAGGCATTCACAACACAACAAGCAATATTATCCATCAAGACTATAATGTAACCATACCAGTGTCTCAGTGATAAAGTTAAGCTCATAGAATGCAGATCTGGAACCTGCTTCAGTCTTCAACAACCAGTCATCAACTCAAACACAAATCTCCATGATTTTATCCACTTTATGTGCTCTATCCTCATGCAACCCACGTATGTACATGCCCCGACCCATTACAGCCCGCGTACACCTCAGAAACTAGGGTTTTTGAAGCTCCAAGACTTTTGTCGTCAAGATCTCTGATATTTTTGAAACTTTGATGCATCCATGAGATCCTCCTCATGCTCTCTTTCTCATAATAGATCTTCAATAATGCTCAAGAGATCCACACCAAATATGCTCTCATAAGAATCTCTCCATCAACACTCCAAAAGATAATCTCACAAGAAGCTCTCCATTGATCCACAAAAAGGATGTTTTCAAGAGACCATTTCTATCTTATTTATACTTTCATCCTCTAGGTTAATTAACCCATTTCTAGGTTACTTAACTTCTTTTCCTTATTTTAGGGTTAACCATTTTCCATAAATAAAACTTTCTCCAATAATTTATCATTTAAATATTCCTTCTTGATTTTGTCACCTTACTTTATCATTTAAATAATCTTTCTTGATTTTGTCACTTCTCTTTATTATTTAAATAACGATTTCTTCTTTTAGGTCACTTTGTCTTCTTTGACCTTGGGGGATTCAAGCCTTCATATGGGGTTCCTCCAACTTTGTAAGGCCATAAATCTCAAACCTTGAGGAGTTATGTGACGTTCCACATACCACCGGAAATGGCATGAAAAACACTATCCATCTAGGATAGTTTCACCAATAAATTCATTGATCTTCATCTCATTATTCCACATACAATCATGGTCCTCCAACCATTCTTATAGGATAACTCAATCCACAAAGCATATTCCCATGAGGGATTTCACCATAAGGGGACCAATTTGGAGTTCATCCATTTGTGCACCTTATCAATCATGATAAGACAATAATGAGTCATTTATACATCAATCCACCACTGCATCATATACATCAACTATGCATCAAGTATTAATGAAAACTCATTGATCCATCTTCATCATATCAGTGAAAACTCATTGATCCATATTCATGTATGGATCATATCAATAATCCATCTTTATCGATTGGTTTCCACTTGACATCTTTCATTCTCATCAAGGACAATACATCTAAATTGTACATCAATCATCAATTAATCAAGTAATCAATCCATTGACATCAATCAATCACTTGACATTAATCAATCACTTGACATCAATCAATTGACATTAATCAATCAACCATTGGCATCAATGACAACATGATCCAACAAGGAGAAGGATTGCATATTTAAAGTTTTGGTTTAGAAATTCATACAACAGATATTTTATCATATTGATTATAGAAACACAATTGTATTGTAGCTTTGATTGGCTTGAGGGCTACTCCTACAGTAGTGGGAACATGTTGATAGGCATTAAGAGCAAGTCTCGAATGTGAATGGCTGAAAATGGTTGAATCTTGTTATAGAACTGCATGATTCTGGATAATGGATAAATTGAGTTATTTTATGTAAAGTGTAATGTTGTCTATCCATTCAGATGGATATAGCTTCTTACTTTTTTGATTATAGTATATATAAGGACTAAGACTCTTATGGAAAAATTCCCTCATGGATAAAGGGATTTGGTATAGATTGACCGAATCCTTGGAAATATTGATTGTTGCTCAAATAAAATACTAAACCTTGTATATATAACTCCTCATGACCAGAGGACCGTGGAAACGAGTAAGGTTAGTTTTTAATTGACCTATAATTTTTGAAAACTACAGCAGGGACAAATTGATTAAGAAAGGTGAAACTGAGTCCTTTGGGACCGATGTTATTCCTCATAAGGAGGAAAAGTGAAACAGGCATATGAGCTAGTTTATGAGCTCATGGTTATATTAAAGAAAATGTGTAATTCTATTAATCTAGGGGCATGTCTTGCATATGAATGAAAATTAAGAGAATTGAAATACATGTTCACCGAGGGCATGAGAAAAATGCTTATCTCCCGAGGATATGTTGGAATGCATATGGTAAATATTAAACATACATGTAACATGAATATAGTCTTATTATAGTCTATGATTAGATATAAAATCTGGTGAGTTCATAGATCATATGGATGGTAATGATATGATAATAGAAACATAATTAAAATACTGATGATGTTGATTTCCTATTGCCTTATGAAGATAAGGATTAAATGATTAATGAATGTCTGATTAAGGAAAAGGCTGGAGCATTTCTAGATGACCAATGGGTCAGATTGATATCTAGAGAAGGAATCCCTTGATAAAAAGGTTTTTCGACCAAGAATCAATTGATACATGAAGAGAGACAAAGTTTTCCATTTTACTCCTTGGGTAATGAGGAAGTTACCCAGTTGGTATTCCTGAATTTGAATGCTTTTGTACCAGTTAGACAAAAGCAATTTCTTGCTACCTATTGCCATGAGTGAGGGAAGCATGAGTATAATTATGAGTACGATCGTGAGACTGTTCATGAAAATGATTATAACTCTTCATTAAAGAACACTAATATTAAAGATAAAATATCACTGTGTATGGATGACCTAGGAAAATGCAAGAAGGGAGCTTGCATGCTAAAAACGATGTCTGTATAAATGGACATACTTGAGTGCATGGGTTAAATGTGTTATAAGGTTTCCTAATATAAATATTGATACTAAGATAAATTGAATAAGAATGATATAGGTGTGCAAGTAAGGCACTATAT
>JZKD02S2431096.1:174135-209845 GCA_000966675.3 Picea glauca
TATAGATATATATATGAAACAAGGAAAGGAAGGTATACTTTCCTAGATTTGAAGTGACATGGATGCATGGCTGACCCTATGATGGAGGAACAGTTGAATAAAAAACTAAAAGAATAATGTGCATGTGTGAACGTGCAAACTAGGATGCATATTAAAGATGCATGCTTATTATCTTTATAGAAATTTTGGGTAAACCTCTGAAATAATGAGGCTGGAGATGACTCAAGATTGAAGTCATTTCAAATACTGATAGATATGAAACAAGAGACTTGCATGATAAAGAAGTTCTATATGGAGGAACTGTGTAAAGAATTTGTCGGGAAAACAAAGTTATAATGTTAATGACTGCTTAAAAATTAGGCAGTAGGCTGCAAGCCTATCTATATAAGAATCATGGATTACATTCTAAAACATAATGCATGAATGAAAGACTAACCAATGACCATTTATCATTTTGATGTATAAATGGTAATGTGCAGAATGCACAGGTTCTTAATTCAGTGTGAATAAAAAAAATTGTTGTTGTAGCATGTTGGTTTGTCCAAGAAGGTCAAGGTGAATCTAACCAAAATTACTCAAGGAATAGAGCACGAAGATCCCAGGAGGGATAAATTGTAAAGGAAGAGAAAGAGAAAAGAATTAATACTTTTCTCACTATGAAACTTTGAATAATAAGTCATAGTTGTAAGATTTGAAAGGAAAACTTAAGTAGAATTGGCAACTGGAAGATACAAAACTAAATGTGTTTAAATGGCCTTGGTTAAGCCATGATATGTAAATACAAGGAGACCTTGCAAATAACTCAGTTAGACTGAAAGATTCAGGCTATGTAGAAGAAGTTGGAAAAGAGAAGAGTTCCTTAACTCCTTTCCGAACTATTATTATGTTTCTTTGGGATGAGAGACCGATATGTTGTTGTATGTGAATATATTTTGCATGAGAAATGTCAAGGACTGTGTGACTGTGTAAACAACTGACAATTTTTTTTTTTTACATTCATGAAAATGTTGAAGGAAATGAGATGGGATGCACATAGATGTGCTAGAACATACCGAGAAAATGTTTTGTTAAATTAAAATTATGTAGTACATATAATTTATTTTACATGAAAACCGATGTAAATTGTGAATGTGATGATGCATATATGTATAGAAAAATGAATGGAGCTGTTGGAAAAGGAAAACTACCATTGATGGAAATTCTCAAGAAAATGAGAAATACCAGAATGTTGTTGATAGAAAATACTTATGAAAGAACTTTGGGAAATCCCCAGGAAGCACCACTGATGAATTAATATAAAAAAGAGTGTCGGCATCCACAACAAGTATAAAGAGTTCATGTCTAGGTAGCATGAGGCTTGAAAGGAATTGGGTAAGAATCCCTAGTGAAATGAATTTATTATTTTAATAAATTGAAAATAAAATTTGAATGGATGTTGTATTCCATTGATTCCAAAACAAAGGTATAACTTAGGAAAGAGCGACTTGAATGGTGGAGGTATGAACCTCTAGAAATCAAGGATGATTAAGATGCTTGTAAGAGAAATTCATGAACAAATATGTCATGAATACATTGACCAATCAAGGAGTGGTCAGGAACAAAACTGCTCATAAACAACACATGAATTGATTGCATCAAGGAGGGCATGTTGTAATAGAGTGGGAATATATAGAACTGCCCAATGTAGAAGAAGTATATTCTAGTACTCCACAGAGTTGTAGAATGGTAAAGAGAGGAATTGGGTGGGAATATATGTTGGCACCCTGGTGATTAGTGAAGAAATAATGTTGAAAGTAATTCGTATGAAAATCGCTAATATCATATCATGTTGATTTGAGGTCACGATCAACTCAAGGCAGGAGGAAAAATATTTCTATAACAATTTACATGGATAGATGATCCTAGTGGTGCGATGTTGGATGAGTTCCTAAACACCATGGAAAAGAGCCTAAAGTAAAAAATTGTGGTAATATGAAATCAATGCAATAGTGCATTGTGTGTGAATGTGACCATTAGTATTGACACATTGATTAAATTCATTTAATGACTGAATTTCATTTGGAAAAGTTTGGTATGTTGAAACAATGCATATGTGATGGATGATGTTTCTCTTCAATTTTTATAAATGTGATGCAACTAGTAGAATGCACAAATTAATAATTTTTTGTGATGCCATTGTAAATGTGCAATGAGAATGTATATGTACATGAGAAAATAATAGTTTGTTTGGTTGTGTAAAGATTTAATTGCAGGAAAGAGGGTCTTGGAAATGGAAGTACTGTAAGCCCACAAGGAAGGCCAATACATGTTGGTTGTAAAGATCTAGAAAACCATGAGAAGGAAATATCATGCTTGTGGACTCTGGTTCCAATATGGAATAGATATGAAAATAAGATGAAATTCTGAAATTTAAAATCTATGGGTAATAGATTTGGAAAGAATTATGATTTAATTAATGAAAATATCTAAAATTTCATGTATGAATATGAACATAGGTGATATGAAGAGATTTGTCCATGGAGGAAAGATGTTGGTTGTAAAATAAGAAAGAATGAAAGAGGGGCCACTGTAGTGACAATAGAACTTTGTGATAAGTAATGATATCCATGATAATGTTGTGTTATGGTAACATGAGTTGAAGGGATGCTTTCAGTAGAGAAATCCGGAGGGATGCCTTGGTAGATCAAGCTTGAGGGATACTTCAGTTGTAAGACATGACAAAACCTCTGAAACTATACTTTCCCGAGAAAGATCAGGAAGGAAATATGGATCACCCAAGGGACTGTATAGTAGAGAAGGGAGTGTCTGATCCCAAGCCTGAAAGACAAGTGACCACAAGGAAGGGAAGACTTCGATAACTCATGTGAAATACTCGATGGAGTCTTTAAAATTTTGTCATATGTTGATTGGGAACATGCACACAATGGATATGTCAAGGAAAGAAGTTGGCAAAGTTAACGAGACAACCCTATGGATGTAGATCCATGAAATTTCATTGATAAGTATTGTGTTGATATGAATGATTATCTTTTGAGTTTTGGCCAACAATGAAATTTTTATGCCTAAAATTGTAAATTAATATGCTTGTTTTTTGAGACTCTTATGGGAAGGTGCTAAATGCCAATAGTCTGGAAAAGACCAGACTAAGAAGAAGAATAATATAACTGGGACAAATGAAAAAGTAAGGCATAGAATGTGTTGTTGAGAATTAAAGAACACCAAGGATGGTGTTCCTTTGAAGGACCCCCTTTTCTAAACATATGATTATGTGTAATTAATCATGACTCATGGTTTCCACATAATGGCATAAGAACATTGAAAATGTGTTATTGATTGATTTAAAAATAAAACCAGCTAACTATGGGGTGAATCCTTGAAGTATTGGGCATGATACCACTAGAGGAAAGAATGAGGGAACATAGAGAGAGAGGGTCATCATGCCAAGAGGACCCAAGCTTCCTTGTTGAAACACTTAATCTGAAAACAACAAGCTATTTCCATGATTTCAAGACAAAGTTGTTAATGATAAGAGAGACAGTAGTTGAACAACCACCCATCCAAATTAATGAGGGAATGGGAGGTTTGGATAAGACAACAGAAAAATGTCATCCTAAGGTAACACTTCTTGCATCCAAATTGACTCCAAGGGTTTCCTTCTAACAAAAGGAAAAAGGACAGGTCAAGAACCTTCCCTGTAGAGATTTCATGTAGGATATGCACAGGGAGGAAGAAGGGTAAGTATGGATTGACAGGAAGAGGAGAGAAACATGTTATTGGTTATCATTTCCCCTATACTGTCTGATTTGTGACCCAGGGTTCATGCCTTTTGGGTTTCCAACAAAGCCTATAAACCTATCGACCCTCCTGGTAAACTAGAAGGCAACACAACACACAAAATGCGTTGCACATTCTCACCCGAGGTAGCTTTAATGGGTGGCTGCAAGACTCAGGTGTTTAAAGCCATGGATTGAGTATGAGATATGAGAGCTCAATTATTAAATCATTAATATAACTGGTAAATGCAACTTAATATTATTCAGGATTATGTAGTAACTCATTCATTCATTAAGAACAACAAATAGCTACTGAAAAGAGAATAAATATATGCATGCTTTCATCATATTACACAAATACTACCATGGTTCACCCCCTCCTGGGCTACGTCCACAAAGATTTGGCTCTTGGCTCTTTCATTATGGTAGTTATGCTTCTAGAGTTCCATGCGCTTACAACTCTCCTCAGATGGGTAAGATCTATATGAGGTGAACTAGATCACACTAGGATCCTCAACCTGTGATCTAATCCTCAAGATCTACCTTATCGTCTCTCCTTTAGCTCAACAGCTTACAAAATAGTTCATACAACAAAATGTCAACCTGAATACTAACTTACTCGGAACTACTACAAAGTCAGTAACTCCTCAACTAGAAAAACAAAACAACCCATTTATACTACCTCAATATCAGTATGTATACATCTTTGGCTCTTCAGCCATTACAATAAATTGCCAAAACCCTCACCCTACTGACGTTAGGTCTTCCTCTCGTGTGTGTGTGTTGTTCTTCCTTCTAGCTGTCTCTTTCCTTGTGCATGCTTTCTTGCATGCACGCGTGACGTGTTTCCTTCTAGTTGTCGCTTCGATATCTGCACGCTTCCTTTCCCTATGATCATCCTTATTTCCACTTCGGCCTGCTCCCAATAGGACCTCAACACTAAAATGTGGCTCGTCTTGAGCCACCTAATCCTTTTGAGCTTCCTTGATATCCTTGGTGATTGTCTGGAACTTTTCCTTGAGCTCTGTTGCCTGTGTCTGCACCTACACCGTCTTCTCCTTGATTGTGTCCACTACTTGGGTTGCGACTTCGTCATTGACCAATTCCTTGCATTTTTCTTGGGTTTGTGCTATTTTTGTCTTGGCTTCCTTTGCTTGTGCCAAGACTTCTGCTACCCGCTCTTGTAATGGTTCTATTTGAGTTTGTCACTCCCGTTTCTGTGTTTGTGTGATAGTTAGCTCTACTTGCAATTTCTTCATTTCCTACATTCCCTTAACGTGTTCCGTAACTAGAATTGTCTTCCGCCTCTGATTGAGTTCTTGGATCACTGCATTGATCCTTTCTTCTTCCTTATCCCACTTTTGGATCTATTGATCCTCCTCTAAGCTAGTCCAAAGATATGATGCTTCATCAAACAAGTATGTTGTTGTGTTGACCTGTTGTTCTATATCCTGTAGCTGCATTGTTGCTTCTTGTTTCCTTTTCTCCTTGACTACTGGTGGAGTGGTTGATATGAGCTTCTCTTGGAGATTCTCGATCTCCTTCTGATATTGATCGATTGCCTGCATAATGCAATCAATATTTTCTACTGCTATGATTTCCTCACTCTGCATGGCCTGTGGAATCTTCTCATATGTTTCTGCCACTTTCTGCTCTAATCCTCTTATGTACTCCCTTTCCTCCTCGGTCTCGGATTTAGCCTTCTCATAGACTATTTCCAACACTTCTCGTTTCTTTGTTTCCTACTTCAATTCAGTTAAGTCTCTGTGTGCGCGAGATTGTAGCTCGTGGTTTACACTCACTTGCAACCTGTGTAGCGCTCCTAATGGTATTCTGGTCAACATGAGTTGAATTTGGCTTAAGTCCTTCAAGGGTGTCTGCCCCACAATTTCGTCCATGCGCAACATACTAGGGTTAATATGGAATGTTAAGTGCAGATGCAGTATTGCTTGGACTGATTCTCACTCTTCTTTTGGCACTCCTCCTTCTATCGGTGGTGCTGATGGTTCAATTCCCCTGCTGCTTGTTGTCATCCCTTCCCTGATCTACTTGTTGAGCTATTGTATATCTGTCAACTCCTGTTGGATCTTGTCCTTGTGGTGTGCAGCACGGTCGAAGTCCTCAGATAGACAATCCTGGACTATTCAGGCTATCATCTCCCCGTCATCCTCTGTGATCATGTACTCGGGCGGTGTTCGTTGTGACTTTGATTTTTTTTGTGCGCCACCTGGCTGCGTGGCTGGTCTTTTATTCCCCCCTAGTTCTTGTATATCGGGATTTGGGGTGGTCTCCTACACTCCCTCAGCATGTTTCTATTGTCCCTTGGTCGGCCGTGTACTCTCCTTCTTCTCCTTCTGAGTCCCTATCTTCTTTGGCCCTTCGTCTGTCTATGGTGTCTTTCCTTGGCCCGTTCTTGGTCTCTTGGGCACTTGGATTTCTAGAGGCTGTGTTTCTCCATGCTCTGCCTCTTCTTCTTTTGTTCTTTCCAACACTTCCTGGGTGATGGATGGAATTCTCCATTCGTCGGGCCATTTGTTGATGACCATGTCAATGTCACCAATGTCCTCACCTGTATCCACACTATGTGTTGTGTGGCCTGAAAATTGGCGATGTCTGCATATCACGCGACATCTTTTGGTGTAATTCGCCACATATTGGAGATGGCTTCATGTAGGTTGTATAGGTACTCCTAAAAAATGGACCTGTTCTCCTTCTTGCTCCTCAAGTCTGGCCTGGCTCTGAGAAACAAGTACCTCGCTCCCTGATTTGGTTTTGGTCTGGTACAAAAAACTACGTGCCTTGGTTCCCTCCATCCCATGAAGGTTATTAATGTGATGATCCATGAATAATGAAAATATGTGCCTAGGTCCTGCACATCCTTGCAGTCCTCCAGGAGCAAGTTCAATAGGTATGGCACCCAACTCATTAAGATGCCTTTCGCGCACTAGGCTGCAACTGCAACAACTCCAGCTGGTGCTTTCTCTCTGCGAAATTTTCTTAGGAGCTTGTAGGATAAGATTTTTGCACCCAATTATGTGGCTGTGTTGTTGATTCGTTTGGTGGTGATCCCTCTTGTCCCCCTATCAGTTCCATACTTCTTCTTCATCTCTTCTGCTAGCGCTTTCTCCTTGTTTTTTTCATTCAGAAACAACGTGGGATCCATACCCCGAATTGGTAGACCTATTAGGTTTGCAATAAGCTCCACAGCTATGGGGACGAGCATGTCCAACCATATATTCCCTCCATGTGTGACTGCTAATAGTTGTTTGACGCATGTTGTTGCATACTGTCCTCTGCCAAAATGTGGTAGGTCCAATAGACCTAAAATTCCCATTTTCTCCAGTCCAGTTGCCCACTGGTATGGCTGATCAATTGGTTCTCTGACTAGATTCATGCCTGTAGTTTGTATAAATACCCCCTTTGCAAGTTCCAGGAACTTTTCTTCATCTGCTACATCATGGTCAGAGTAATTGAGCTTCCTGACATAACCCAGTAGCTCTGGTCCTACCTGTACTCCCTTCCGTATGCGAGGTAGAACAATTTCTGTTGTTGGTTTCTTGCGGGGTGACCTTAGTATATGTATCTTTTCTTTCTTCTGTTGTGGAGACTGGCTTGAAGTTCCAGTGACTTTTGGTTGCTCCTCCGTTTACCATTTCGGCCAATCCAAGACATCTTCGTCCTTTTTCCCGATTGGGTGGTCTGAGATGGTCATTTGAGACTCGTCTAGCTCAATTGTTGTTGTCGGCTTTGGTGTCGTGTCGTTAACTTCTGGAGCTACTTCTGTATTCTTTGGTTGCACCTCCTTCAAGGTTTCTTCTTCCTGGTTTTGTGGCTCTTGCACCTTTGCTGGTATCTCCTGACTCATGCCCTCCAGTGTTGGCTGTGGGATTTCTTCCAGTATCGATGTGGGTTTTACTGGTATTGTCTCTGGGGATGGGATTTCATCGATGTTAACGATCTCCGACAACTGCTGCTCACCTTCCTTTATCTATCCTCGTGACCTAGATTGAAATCTGGATCTTTTGGCAGGCTGGCTCACTTTTGCTTTCTTGGGTAGTGCCATGGTGGTGAATTTCAAATGGATACTAGACTCGAATGGTATTTGTGGTCTTCGTGAACTCTCTCTATGTTCTTTCACCTCTATCGCTCCCTGTCTATTCTTTCTGCGTGAATTGACTATTGGGTCCCGCATCCGTGTGTTGTATGGATTTCCCATGAAGCTTGTCGAGTACGCTTCCTTGGTTATGGGTTAAATGCACCTTGATTACCGGTTCAATGCATGTCTGAAAGTTTCATACTTGGCATTACTCTTGCTTTGTCGTCTCCAGTTGGCATGATTAATGTGATGTCCCATCGATCCTTACCATCTTTTTATTCCCCCTAGTGCTATAAGGTTGTCCTTCTTTTGTCGACTTTCCTTTTCTCACTTATTTCCCTTTGGATTTGATTGTTTTCTTTCTCCTTACTGAGTGTGCATGCCCTTCCTCTCTCCGACATATTGATCTTTCTTTGGTTCTTTCCTTTTTGTCTTGTTTCAATTTTTTTTTTTTTTTACTGCGTGGTGGATGGTCGACTGTCCTTGTACAACTTTAGTTAGCTCCCATTGATCATTCCTCTGATTTATGTGCCTGATAATTCTCTTAACTATACATCTCCTCCATCGATGACAGATTGTACTTCGTATGGTCCTAAACAATGCACTATGATCTTTCTTGGGTGTTGTAGCGATTTGTTGTCATACATTAGCACTAGATTTCCTTCCTTGAATGTTTTCTTCTTGATGTGTTTATCATGCCAAGCTTTGTCTCTTGCTTTCTAAACTTGTTGGTGGAATCCTACCAAGATTCGGTCTTCCTCCATGGTCAGTAACTGATTTAGTCTCTCCTGTACTGCACCTCATTCTGTCATTTTTATGATCGTTGCTACGAGCAAACTTAGTATTAAAAATTCCAATGGCATTACTACTTCTTGGCCATAAACTAGTTTAAATGGTGTGTGCCCCATCAATTTTTTGAATGTAGTCCTGTATGCCTATAATACTGTAGGTACTTTGAGATCCCAGTCATCCCTATTGATGTTACATATCTTTGTCAGTGCGTTCTACATAATTTTGTTGAAGGCTTCCACTGTTCCATTTGCATGTGGATGATACGGTGTGCTCTTCTGGTGATGGACTTCAAATTCTTTAGTCATAGCGTTGATGGTGTTGTTTATGAAGTGCATGCCTTGGTCACTCATCAAAACTATTGGGCACCCAAATCTCATAATAACTTGTTCAAATAGAAAGTGTGTTATTGTTTCTGCACTACAATGTTTTACTGGTGTGGCTTCCACCCATCTTGTTAAGTATTCCGCCGTCGTGATAATATACCTTTCTCCTGTTCTTTTAGATGGTGGGTTGATTGGTCACACAAAGTCTATTTCCCACTTGTCAAATGTTTGTAATGCTACTTGTGGTCATAATGGAATCTCATCCCTTCTATTGGGTTTGCCTACCCTTTGACAAACATCACATGTTTGACAGTGCTCCTTCGATTCTTTGTGAATCGTTGGCCACCATAGGCCTGCCCACAATACCTTCTACATAGTAACTTTACCTACATAATTCCCTCCTGCTATTCCCTCCAGGGATTCTACTAAAAATATTGGTCTTTTGTGCTCTAGCAAGTATCATCACAAAATGATATCTGTGCCTATTTTATATAAATGTCCTGCAATCAGTTGATAGTCGGTAGTGCAGACTACCAGGTTTTTCTTCTGTGCAGTGTTATATTCGTGTGGCATAGTACTTTTACTCAAGTACTAAATGATGTATGTGAAGTGTTCATCAACAATCTGTATTGAGAATAGTTGTGCATCCGGAAAGTTGTCTTCTAAGTTCGTAGGTTCTTCTCCATTTATGACCCTTGATAGGTGGTCAGGTCCTACGTTCAATTTTCCTGGTTTGACTATTACTTCAAAGTCAAATTATTGAAATAGTAGTAACCATTGATAGATTCTCCCCCCCAAAACTATCTTGTTGACTAGATATTTCAGGGTTGAGTGATCTGTGAACATCTTAAAGTGTTTCCCCAATAAGTAATGTCTGAACTTCTGAAGTGCATAGACCATAGCTAGGCCTTCTCTTTCGGTCGTGTTATAGTTCTGTTCTGAGTCTGATGATTTTATGCTTGCAAATGTTATTAGGTGATCCAAGTCTCCCACTCTTGGCTATGCCAATATAGCTCCAAGTGTTATGGCTGATGCATCTACATGCACGTGGAATGTCTTCTCCCAGTCTGGAAATACTAATATTGGCACGATAACCATCTTTTCCTTCAAGATATCCATACCATGTTGACATTCGTTGTTCCACTAAAACTTTGTATCCTTTCTTAACAGTTTTTCCATCGGTGCAATGAGATATGCGTATCCTTTGATAAATTTACTATAGTAGCATGTGTGTCCTAATGTCGCTCTTAACTGATGGACTGTTTTTGGTGTTGGCAAGTTAACAATTACTGCAATTTTTGCTGGATCTATTATCATACCTTGTTTTCATACTATATGGCCCAATAGTATACCGAATGGTGTTCCAAATATGCATTTATTTATGTTTAGTGATATCTGACACTGTATGCATCTTTCTAACATTAGGAGTAAGACTTCTAAATGATTTTTCAATAAACTATATACTGTCCATTCATCCAGGTATACTTCGAGAAACTGGTGGATGAATTCCTTAAACACAACAATGACTACTCTGGAAAAGATTGTTGGTACATTCTTCAGTCCAAATGACATGACTATGTATTGGTAAGATCCCCATTATATTGTGAACATGGTCTTGTATCTGTCCTCCTGTGCTATCTTAATCTGATGGTAGCCTGAGAATATATCAGTGAATGAGTAAGCTTCATGTCCTCCTACATTCTCTAACACCTCCTCCGTGAACGGTGTAGGGAATGGTTCATGTAGTTATGCATCATTCAATTTCATCAAGTCAATGCATATCCTAATCCCCCCTTGTTTCTTGTCTTGTACTACCATTGGGCTTATCCATTCAGACTCTTCGACCAGTTCTATGATGTCGGCTTCGAGCATTCTGTCAATTTCTACTTTGACTTTAAGTTTGTATATTGGGTTCAGTCTATATGGTCATTGTCTGATCGATATTGCTTCTGGTATGAGTGGTATCTTCATCTCTACTAATTCTCCTATGATACCTTCCATCTCTGTAAAGGTTGTAGGAAACAATTTGATGTATTCGCGCAACAACTTTGTGATGCTTTCCACTGTTTTCTCATCCTAGTAATCTCCAATGCTCACCATTTTGGGATGCTTAGCTATCCCAATGTTGAATTTATTTACTTTGATCGGTGTGGAAATAACTTATGATTCTATGGGTGGGCCTTCCACATCTCTTTCGCCTTCTTCTTATTCAATCTGAATATCACACAGATCATCTTCATATGGTGCTTCCTCCTGTACATGGTAACATGATAATAGGTCCTTGACTATCTGTTTGTTCCGATGTTGTTCTTCTGTGATCAATTCTACTTCTGTTTATTTGATGAATATTACTCCTCTTATTTGTTTTAGAGTTGCATCTATGTTGGGGTTCTCATGTTCGAATGAGAAAGTGATTGAAAAATTGTGTTGCAATGTCATCCATGTCGCAGTTCCCTTGTGCAATTCCTGGTCTATATACAAATTTGTTGGTATGCCCTCTAGAGTGTGTATGAAGTGATGAGGCCATTCTTCTGGGGGTGCCATTTTCCACAATGTTCTACACGCCACCAAGTGTTCCGCTGATACCCCGTGTCCATCATATTTTTGTTGTTTGTTGTTTTGTTGTTCTACGCCGAACCTTATGCTCAATAACCACTTACATTGGTACCAGTCTGTAATTGTCTCCTTGTGGGCACCCCATCATCTTTCAGGTGTGTCCTTTAGTGATAAATCAAGTGCTAACAGTCTCTTGTTCTCTAAAAATGCGTCTTCATATTGTGCCAAGAATGTTTCCAAATCGTTTCTTCCATGGAAACTGGGTGGTTCTCTAATTTTTGTGACTACCCATCATACTGCGCGGTCTATTCTTGCACATCTTCTCATGGATACTTCATGTAGACTTTGCTGCCAGTTCTCTAAGCCGGTGTCTAAATCTGTTGCACATGAAGTAATGCTTCGCCAACTGAGTACCCCATCTTCAGTTGGGTTTACGTAGTCCTCATTGCGCGTAGCTGGACGATTTCCTCTAAATCTAGGCAAGTGGGTTCTACAAACCTATCGCCTTCTGATGGGTCTAATGGTGCAATGAACCTGTATTCACCTGATTCAAATGTCATTTTCCTTGTCTTCAAATTGATTATGGTTTGGTTGTCAAACACCAAATCTAGACCAAGAAATTCTAGGTAAGGTGTTGTGTCGTCCACTATTTCAATAACTTCAAAATATGCTTTAGTGCGCACTCCATCTAGGTCGATTGTCACTCCTTTCAGTCTACCTATTGGTAAGACTTTGTGCTAGTTTTCTAGTTTCAATTAAACTGACAAATATCCTAATGTAGGTTCTCCCATGCATTGCCATGTTTTCTTTGGTAATACATTAACTTCAGATCCTAGATCTAGTATAATGTCTCCCATATTGAAATCTTTGATGTTAGCATTTAGTCTAAAATCCCTACTTGTTCTTCTTCTTGTGTGTAGGTGATTAATTGTTTTTGGTTCTAACTTTTCTTCCATCTCACTACTACATTTTTCTAGTATGTTTTGCAATATTTTCACAGATGATGGGTCACCTAATATCTTTACACATGATTGAAAAAATCCTTTGATTGTACTTACTTGTCCCAATATGGGTTGCATCCCGTTGGTATGATCCAATGATGGCAACATATCGTATTCTAGTGCTTCCTGTTTTTGTTGGGCATTTGAAGTCAATGCTATGTCCTCCTTCTGAAATTCTTGTCTGGCCTCTTTAAAGATCTCCTTTTCCTTCTGCGCATCGAATTGCTTCCTTGGTTCTGTGTTCTTCTTTACCCATTGATTCTGCGTTGGTTCTTGTCGAACTACGTTTGTGCCTATTTTAGCTCCTCCATGGGTAACTATGTTGATGTTCCATCCTTCATCCCTCGCTTTGGCTGAAATCCATTAGACATTCTGGTTGTTTTGGTTCCTCTTTTCCTGCATTTTTATTAGTAGTGTCGGACATTCCTCTGTATCGTGGTCCGATGCATGACAATACATGCAAATTGCTGGTGGAAGCAGACATTCTCTTGCATAATGCACTAGTTGTTGACAATTGTGACATGTGACTGGTCCTCTACCTCATTCGAAGCCTCCTCTAGCTTTTCCTCCTCCCTTGTATCCCTCTCGGTCTCCTCACGACGCGTTATACTGAGGTGCCTGATTGTACTACATGGTATTGTATTGGGGTTGTTTCGTATTGTACCGTGGTTGTGCGTTGTTGTATGGTTGATGTGAAGCATTATATTGCTGTTGAACATTGTTGTATGGAGCTGGAACTTGATTAAAATGTGGTGCTACTTTGTCATCATTTATGCATGTACTCTATATGCGTCCGATGTCCTTTCTCGCATCAACTCCATAGTTAATCAATATTTTTCATCGTGGCCCACTGACTTGCAAAAGGTGCAATATGAGATCTTTGGGACTATTTGGTATTTCTACATCATCGTGTAGTGATAAGGGTCATGACCTAGTTTATTGTAGATTCTACACCATAATCCTCCCGTTGGTAATGGATTCGACATTCCTACTGCCATATACTATGTGAACATTGAACATTCATTCTTGTGGTATCCTTCCATCTTGCATGTGGTACACTAAATGACTTCTCGTTTTTCCTTATTCTTGTTCTGGTTCAACTGAAATGTTAGATTCTTCAAATCCTCCTTGAGTTCTTTGATAGTCGGGTCTGTTTGTTGGTATTGGTTTTCTTTCAGTTGCAGGGTTGCCTGCAGAGCCTCTACTTGCGTCTGAAATTTTTGTTGTCATAAAGGGTATTTCAAATGTGGGAGTAATGAGTTGACAAATAGGTGTCGATGCTTCATATCGGTCATGAGATATTTTACTTTTCCCTTCAGTCGCTTGAATCTTTGATCAATCTCCCATACAGAATCTCCTGGTTTCTGTCTGATTTCAATCATCTTGTTCATGTACTGATCCTCAGAGCTTGGCTTCTAGAAATCATTTATCAGTAACTTATTGATGTCTTCCACTGTCCTTGTCATCCCAGGGACACTGTTTGTGTCTAGAATCATGTACCAGAATAGTGCGCAGTCTCTGAGTGTGATTGCTAAATGCGCAAGTTTAGTATCTTCATTGGTAATATATTTTTCTTCCCATATCTTTGCACAAATGAACAAATGTTTGTCATGGTATTTTGCTGCTTCTCCTCGAAATTCTATTAACATGATGGTGGGATCATGTCTGACCATATTGAATGTTGAACTATTACCTCCTCGCGGTGTAGATACCTAACTAGTGCCACCTGAACTAGCTCCTCCAATTGTTTCTCCTTGTGTAGATGTACTTCTTGCTGTCGGACTTCCTTCGAAATTTGGTTGTCTAAATGGTGGTGTTCTCTTTGGTGTATTAGTCACAGATGGGTTTATGGGTTCCACATTGACATTAATATGGATAGGATGGTTTCCTTCTCATCCCGCTCTTGGACCTCTCATCTTCCTCTCATATTTTGTGCATAGGATTTCCTCAATCTGCTCCATAGCCCGGAGATCCTCTACCACTTCCTCATCACTTGCCAAGCCTTCCCTCACAGCTATGGATCTCTTCTTAGTGTTCACCTTGTATTGGTAAGGTACTCTGCTACGCATCCTTCCCGTTGATGCCAAAATCCACTTGATCTAGTCATCATCCATCATGATTGGGTCCAAGGGTTCCTCCTCCTTCTTGCCTTTATGCTTACCTCCTTCCATTTCTCCTTCTTCTGTCAGTGCTTCCCCCCTTCCCCCATTCCCACAGGGAATTTTAGTTGTATGATCCCATTGTCATTACACCTTTGTTATATAGTAGTATCTTAATAGAATTATACAGTGATCGAATGTACCTTCCTCGAGGTCTACGTAGAAATTCTTGCTCTGTTGCACTGTACAACTTCGTCGTGTCAACTGCAAACTCTATTATGAAGCATGCCACAATATTGTCAAGCCAAAAGTCTATTGTGCGAGTGAATTTGTTGTTCACATATTGTAACTGCTCAATCTGTACTGGGGTCCAATCTATCTGTCGAATTTGGTTTGTCACATGATTATCCTTCAATCTTAGTATCCACTCCTGTAGTAGATGTGGAAAATCATAGAAAAAGATTTCGTGCAAATCAGTAAACATGTGTTTCTCCAGATATTTGTGAGGTGTTATTCTAGGGTTTTTATTGTCCTTTTGTGAAAACTCTAGCTCTTTTTTTCTCAACCATATTTAGATCTCTGCCTTTGTGGGGTTCCACAGTCTCAACATTCCCTTCTAATGGCTCATTGGTCTCTACCCTAACCCTCTCCTAATCTGCCTCTGAAAAATCTTTTACAAATCTACTCTTACTCAATCCTCTCTTGTTCCCACCTTGAACTCCTTCATATCCTTGTTTCCTTGCGTGTTCTCATTCTTCTCATCTCCACTATTGTTCCCTAGTTTGAACACTTTCTAGCCACGCTCCACTTGGCCATTTTTTCTCACTCAATACCATTCCCCAATGGAAGTCCATTTTCATTCAGTGACACTTTTCAAGTGAGAGATCATTCCAATTTCTCTACATTGGCATCCTACTTCCACTTCAAAATCTGATATTAGAAGTGGATTATTTTCACACTTAAGCTTTACAACTGTCTACACATTTCTACCTTCAAGGCTATGGAGCCTTACTTTTTTCCTTCTATGCCCGTCAATGACATTTTTAACCTACTAGCTTCATATCCTATGTGAGGATTCTTTCTTTTTTAGTACCTCAACCAACTTTTGTAAGCTTTTTCATGCTTCCATGACTCTAATACCTGATCTTGTTCTTGAATTTATTTGATTATACCTCTAATCCTTACAAACCTGCAAGCAATCATCTGGTTAGAATTATACATATTATACAAAAATTGTCAATTAAATTTATTGGTACTTTTTCTACTTAATTTATGAAGAAAATATATCATAGTTATCCAAATTAGAATAATTTCAGCCTATTCTCCTCTGAATTATCCTCCCAACGACTGTATTCTTTCCACAATCGGATATCTGAGATGAAAGTTAGGGCTCCCCAAAAAACCACTTCCATCCCCTTTTATGTCTTCGAAAACAACAATTCGGGCACTAGCCCCATTTCATTTCGATCAAAGTCTCATATAACCAGAGCTATGACCAAGCGCTTAGCTAATATGCACCCATCCAATCTTTGGAACTTCGGGCTTCGAAGGTTCTACTTATGTCACATAACATTACCTCCGAACTTTGAAGGTTCTACTTATGTCACATAACATTACCTCCGAACTTCGAAGTGGTGAACTCCCTGAACGATGCTTCTCCATAACTTTGGGACTCCGACGTTCTGGAGCTTTGGGCTTTGGAGGTTCTTGAAACCTCTCACCTTATTTCTCTGAAACTCTGAACTGGAAAACTCCCAGACTGGCTCTCCGGAGCTTTGCGCTTAAGAGGTTCTTGCAACAACATACCCAAATTTTTCCCAAATGTCGAATTTCTGAACTTTCGGGTACTCCTTAGAAACTATGCACCAAGGGTGCTACGTGTTAAAATATGGAGATGACATGTGTCCCAATCAAAACGTGACACATATCAAACTCCAATTGATACAAAAGGCATGCCAAAATCATGAAACAGGATGACACATGGCATGTGTAAAGTGGTTCCACGTCACACTAGGTGACATCATCATGCCACGTCACTTCAACACTCCTGGACTTTGGAACTCCAAGATTTGGCATATTTCGCACTCGCACACTTAAAATCACTCAAACGTTGAACTAGCAAACTACTCCAGAGGTTTCAAGAATCAACGGTCCACGTCCCCTACTGAGATCTACGGTCAAAAATGACTTTGGAACTCTGGGCTTCGGGACTTCCTGCGACTTCAACACACAATACCCCCGAACCATCAAATGTTGAAATTAATATTGATGGTTCTCTCTCCTCCTGGAGCCAATGGCTGGGATCTCCTCCAGAACTCTAAGATTCGGAAGTTTCTTATTCAACATACAATAAAACTCTCGAACATCGAACTGGCAGACTCCTGGTTTTTCACTCTCCATAGCTTCGGGACTTCAGAGTTCACAGGACTTCACCACATAACATTAAAAACTTCTGAATCGACGAACTTCCGAGCTATGCTTCTCTGGATTTTTGTGACTTCGACACTTCATGGATTAGGGATTCAAAGGATTTTCCAACTCCATCCAACAATTCCTCCGAACTTCTTGTTCGTCTCTAATTTTTTCTTTTGATTTTGTGAGAAACCCTAATCCCAAAACCTTCCTACCTGCACTTCATTATCTACTTCCATTTGATTTTAATCATTTTTTTTTGTTTGTTATGGTTTTCATTTCATCTTTTTGAATAATTTCTTTAAGTTTGGAGTTTTAAGACATGGTTTTAAATGATGTGTCACTTCATATGCTTGTTTGAACTTTACAAATTCAAATTATGCTAAGTCATTAATAGTGCTACTTAAATAGCATTATTCCCGTAGCACAAAGATAATCATGCCTTAATATGCATCCGTCACCCAGATTTCGTTATGTTGACACAGATCGTGGATTGAGAGCTCGCATGTGTCCCACAATATCTTTGGAATCATTTTATGATTCTAACCGTTACATGATCGGATTGCTCTGTACCCGCAAAGGACCCATTTCAAATCATCCAATTCTCAATGATCATTATTTGAACTTGTCATTTTATGTCTGATTTTGCTAAATTTTAGGCGTAGGTATTTGCTCAAAAGAATAGTTATATACTAACAGATTGTAGGTGGAAAATTCGGAATCTGAATCATGCCAGTTATAGCATTGTGTTTTGATGGTGCCTAAGAGGAGCGGATAGGTAGTCAGATTAGAACCCAAGGGTGTTGAACTCTTTGAAGCTTATCCTTAGATGGCTCAAAGGTTCAAAGATGTCGGGTCATTTGAATTCCTTACCACTTTCCAAGGTTACGACGAGCAGGTCTCTATGGAGTTTGCATTGAACTTTAATGGTCACAAAGTGGAGATCGGGAAGATGTTGATGCTGGTGACAGAAAAGAAAACTACCAAAGATTGCATATTGGTGGTTGGAGGAGAAATATGGTGGAAGAAAGAGCATGTGGTTACAAAGTTTGTCAATCAATTCCTTCTTCTAGATAATAAAAATCTAAATTGGAGAAGGGGAGTTCCTTGCACCTGGATTAGACCTGAATGGCACACTGCTCTGATCATTATCCATAGGTATATCACCTGCGAAGGTATATTCTCACTAGTCTATATCTACCACATTAGGATATTAATGCATCTAAATGACGATTATCCCTTAAATCCACCTTACTTTCTACTCAAAAGCTTGACAAATATGTCAAAGAGACTGCAGTCACTCTCCACCAATGCAAAGAGCAGCCTATTTCATCAAGTCTTAACTAAGAATTTAGTTGTGTCTTCTTTGAGAGAATTACAGAAACCCTGGAGTTGGCTCATGCAATCCTTAAATCCTAACACACAGTCCAACAAACAGAAGAGAGGCAAAGGAAAAAAGATTGTTACACAGAAATAAAATATTTCAATTGATGAAACCCCTGTTAAAGAAGAAATGCCTGATATCAGGGTGACGAGGAATAGTAGAGGTAAAACACCTAAGTTGGATCCAAAAATCAAAATGTTGTATGAGGAAGATGTTAAAGGGGAAGAATATTTTGATATTCAAACTACAGTCAAGTACGAATCACCATCAACTAGTAAAAAGGGCGTTGCAGTCAAAAGGACAAAGGATAAAGGTGTGTCTGTGTCTCAAAAACCTACAAGGAATTCTACTAGGGTTACCGAAAATTACAGGTTGAAGTCTAAAGCCATGTTTAATCCATCGATCAAAGAATAAAACGTCATAGTTATAGAAGATCACTCTGAAGATGTTGAAGTAGGTACCAGGAAAAAGGTAAAAGGAACGCCATTGCATAAGAAACAAGCAAAGAAAGGTAAACAGATTCTTTGATCATCTACAGGACCTATAATGAGAGCGTCAACCAGATTGGCAAAAGCTAAAGAAATTGCTAAAGGTATCAGTGAGATTCCTGAGAATAAAAAGGGTTACCTTGTAGACTCAGATCACATATCAGATATGCCTGAAGCAATGGATTTAGCAAGTTATGATGAAGAACATAGCTCAGGATTGGTTTCTAAATACCAAGTTAAATTGAGAGAACCCAAGGTTGCCTTAAATCTGAATGAGCCTGCACCTTCTGAAGAGTTCCCTGAATTCAAGGTTAAAACCATAACTAATAAAGAAAGGATCAAGGAACTCCAGAAGACAGTGAGACAGTTGAAGAAAGAAAAGGCACATATAGAGCAATGGAATGCTCGTCGGTAAGAAAGGATTCAAGGTTTCAAAAAGAAGAAAAAAGAACAAAGGGATTTGCTCAAAGAACTCAAAGAAATAAACTTCAGACTCTATTGGCACAATGTCGTGCTTACCACAAAGCTCAAACATAAAACTGCTAAAGCTACTGCTCTTATTATATCCTAAAGGTTTCATGAAGATTGCTACAATCATAATTTTGTTGTTTTCTAGGAAATATTGCAGTGTCTACTCACTTTTGGCTTGTGAAATGAAAATACCTCAAACTGTATGACTAGATCAAACTAATCCATGTTTTGTAGAATCAAATGTAATGCTAGAAAGATCATACAATATCAAGTTGTTGAGAAATGATCTATTTTTGGATTGTAAAATCTCTTTTTGATCTAACTTCCCTAGTAGATAGATACTATTCAGATCTAGTCATTAAGAGTACACTAGATGATAGGATCTGGAGGTTTATGGATGGTTTAAATAGGCAGAGGAAAGACTCTGTTCTAGTGGAAAAATTGGAGATCCAAAGGACTTATTTTGAAACTCCTTGTAAGGCATTATTATTCTATTTGACACTTAATATCAGAGGCATATGGATGGTTAGACACTCTTTTCTACTCTGTTTTCTTTCTTCATGCTTGAAATTCATTATTCAGTTTGCAATGCATTTGTTTCTTGATTGTTAATTAATACAGTGAAAAATTTACTGTGGAAATTATTTTCAAGTTTTGATATCAAGTTGATGGTCTTGTTTCTTTATGATATTCTGAGACAAGGATTTATGTGAAGTTGACAAATTGGAAGCTTCCTCCTCTCTTTTATTATTGGTCTAATTCATCTATGTGACTACCTTTTAACCAGTCAATGGGATATGCTATGTTTTGATTGTGATTTTCATGTTATGCTATACTCTTGAGCCAATTTTCAACCAACTTACTCAAAAAACCAAATCATAAAAACCTTTAAAACACTTTGCAATAAATTGATGATGCCCTAGCTTGCACCCTCTCACATTCAGTGAAACTTTAGGGACTAACATCTTTTGGCGTTGTTTCCGGGGACAAATAAATGAAGATATCTTCCCTGGGGAAATGAAAAGATAAGATTCAAATCTTGATGGTGAACAAGATTTTGGACATTATTTAAGACTGTGATTATTCACCTAGTGACTCCTCTATGGTAATTTTGGCTCCTAAAAGAGAAGGTAAAGGACCTAAAACTCCTCTAACCTCTTCATCATCTACTAAGAGACCAGTAACCAGGAAAAATCTAGATCCTGAGCCTATTGCAGCAGTTCCAGATCCTCAAAAGTTACTAAGAAAGCGAAAGTTCTCTCTAGACAGTCTTCACTCTCAAAGGGAAAATTGTCTTTAGAAAGTTCTCAAGGACAATCCTCTGAAATCACCAAAACCTAAGTAGATGAAGAGGTGAATCCTAAAAGTGAAATTAAACTTGTTATTGATCTTGCTACAGTTTCATTCCCTTCAACTATCTCATAATTGAATCTAGAACAATGGAAGTTACTTATTGAACTCATTAAACATGAATATTCAGACACCTTGCCTGTGACTGAAACTTTGAGAGGGCACAACACAGATATTAAGAGTGAACCAGAGACACCTTCGTCATCTCTTGGATCTCTCTCATCTGAGGATTTTAAATCACATTATTTTTCTTTTGAGAATCCTTTGTTTCTTAGCCCATCATCTGATCATAGTCCAGATGAGAAATCCTTATCTGCTAAAGATCAAGACTTGGTGACAATACAATTAAGTTGTAATACACAAGGGACATTTTCACCTCCAGCATCACCAATCTTTCTTACTCCCAAAACGCCAAAAATAGATAATATGGATGCAGACAGAAAGGATGAAATCGTTGCAGCAAGGTATGCCCCTTTGGTTCTTCCACAAGTCATGTTTTCCTTTCCACCAAATGATTATATGAGATACTTACCCAGATTCAATGGAGATGGAGCAATTACTGCTGAAGAGAATTTGAGTTCATTTTATAGTTTTGCAGATAATTTCAATGTAGATCATGCTAATGTGCGGAGGAGATTATTCATGCAGAGTCTAAATGGGGAATCAAGAAAGTGGTTCAGGAGTTTTCCTCCTAATTCAATTGCTGGTATTGTAGCCTTAGATGATGCCTTTCTTAAACACTGGGAAGACAAGAAAGACTTTGTATACTACATTACCGAATTTGGTGCTTTAAGGAGGAAACAAGGTGAATCAATACCTCATTTTACCAAAAGGTTCAACCAGATGTATGGTAAAATTCTAGAGGAGATTAAACCTTCAGAGACATTAGCTAAAATCACTTTTGCCAATGCATTCGATGCCAAATTTTCCTTGTTGCTTAGGGAAATAAGAAATGCTACCCTCATCCTGATGCAAGATGCTACTATCGAGGTAGAATCAAACATATTAGCAGCAGACAAATTGAAGTCTAGAAGTGACTGAGACAGGAAAAAGCAAAAGGAAGAGTTGCCTTCATCTTCTAATTCAGCATCTAATTCTAAGATGGATGAAATGACTAAGATGCTAAAAACTCTGACATATGAAATGGAAAGATTGAAGATGGAACAAAAACATCCCAGTAGACCTGCACAGGAGAGTGGATACAGAAATCCAAATCAGTTCAGGAGGCCAAACAATACACCTCCAATCTTACCAAGAGAAAGAAAAAACCAAGATGACAAAAAGGTTTTGCCTCCTTTTCAGAATAATGTAGTAGATGAGGAGGAGGACGAAGATGATACAGAACAAGACCCTGCAGTTCATCTGAATGATTCTGAATCATCTCCTCTACATGTGACATAGCAGGATTATGAAGATGCTTTGATTGCAAACCATTTTGAGGAAGGGGATGCATATGAGATTGTCCAAAAAGAACCTAAAAGGAAAAAATACAATCTCATATCTAGTTCAAATGCACCTGAAGTAGATACACCTGTTTCCACAAAGAAGGCCAGTACTTCAGTTAAAACAGGAATGATCAAAGGAAGTCCCAAGATTCAAACTGATCAACCATTGAAACAACCTACCAAGGATGGTACTATTGACATAAAGGAACAAGACAAAAATGTTTCTTATTTCATTTTAGAACTTGAAATCAACAAAATCAAGATTTTAGTGCCATTATTAGAACTCATGAAAACAAAACCCTTCAGAAACACCGTCCTCAAGGATCTACAAGCTCTAGCTCAAGTCACCTTTTTAGATACAGTCAATCTAGAGGATGAAAACCCTACTATAACTATTGGACCTCACATTGAAGATGGAATTGATGCCTCTCCACCATTCTTCATTTCCCCTACCAAGGAGGTTATTCCTATGTCATATACATTTGAATTTGACACCACCAATAACATCAGTGAGTATGAAGCCTCGCTGTTAGGTTTGAAAGATGCTAAAGATATGGGTATAGATAAGTTGTCTTCTTTTGGAGACTCAGAACTTATTATTCACTATATCAAGAATATATATCAAACCAAACAACAAAGGTTGAAACAATATAGAAATGAGGTGTGGTATTATGTGGATAATTTTTTTTGGCATTCAATATTACTTTTGTGCACATAAATTTAAATCAGTAGGCTGACTCTTTGGCACTTGCAGCTAGCAACTTTAAAACTCCAATGTTTCCTAATATGAAGTTTGAAGTTGAGGTCAGACACAGACCCTCAATACCGGATAATATAAAACATTGGCAGGTTTTTAAAGATGATGAGGAAATTCAAAGATTTTTGAAAACTATTGAAGAGTTTTCTAACATTTCAATAGATCAAGATGACAAAAATGGTGAAGTAGAAATACATGCTGCAAAATTCCTTCAAGATACTATTGTTGGCCACAAAATCATTGAACTGAAGACAAACCATCTGCCCAAAGGTTTGGTTCCACTAGAGAGGTTGTTCGATCACAATGATGTTTCCAGGAAGGTTGTTATCCAAATAGAAGAAACAAATGTAGTGGATTGTGACATTAGTCCAGATGCAAACTCTAGGTTGGTCAAAATATCTAGAAAACTATCACAAAAACATAAAGAAGCATATGTTGAATTGATGAAACAATATTTAGATATATTTTCCTGGTCTTATGAAGATCTGAAAGTGTTTGATATAGAAATTATTCAGCACAAAATTCCTCTGAAACCTAGATCAAAACCCGTTAAGCAAAAGTTTAGGAAATTTAATCCTTCACTATTACCTATAATAGAAAAGGATTTGAAAAGGTTGCTAGAAGAAAAAATCATAGTGCCACTAATATACTTAGAATGGGTACCCAACCTTGTACCTATCAGGATGAAGAACAGAGATATAAGGCTCTGTGTGGACTTCAGGAATCTAAACAGGTGCTCTTTGAAAGACAATTATCCATTACCAAAATGGATTATATCTTACAGAGATTTGTTGGCGCAAAGAGGATCTCTATGCTTGATGGATACTCAGGGTACAATCAAATATCAATAGTGGAAGAGGACAAAAAGAAAACAACTTTTACCACTCCTTGGGGCACTTGTATGAAAATATGCCCTTCGGATTGATGAACATAGGAGCCACATTCCAAAGGGCTATGGAAATTGCTTTCATTGGTGAGAAAGACAGGTTTGTGGTTATTTACCTTGATGACATCACTATATTTTTAGCATCTGATGAAGAACATTTACGACACTTGAAGAAAACTTTTGAGAAGAGTTGGAGGTACAGTATATCACTTAATCCCAAGAAATCACATTTTTCCATGGAGGAAGGAAAGATTTTAGGACACATCATTTCACCTGAAGGTATTAAAATAGATCCTGAAAGAGTAAAGGCTATCCAACAAATAGACATTTTGAGAAACAAAAAGTCTATTCAGTCCTTCATTGGTAAAATTAATTTTTTAAGGAGGTTTATACCTAACTTTGCAGAGATTATCAAGTACATTACTGACATGTTGAAAAGGGATGCAAAAATTAAGTGGATAACAGAAGCGAAAGAATCCTTTGAAAGAATCAAGCAGGTTATGTTCAGGCACCTGTTCTAATTATCCTAGATTACTCCAAAGAATTCATGATTTTTTCATTTGCATAAGAAAATACCATAGTTGTTTTTCTTCTGCAAATAAATGAGCAAGGATATGAGCATCCCATCTCCTTCTTTAGAAAAACTCTCAGAGACTCTGAATTGAATTATGATATAATAGAAAAATAGGCCTATGCCTTGGTAAAGGCTCTGAAATCCTTCAGAGTATATGTTCTTCAATCTAAGATTATAGATTATGTCCCAAGAAGTGCAGTCAAAGAAATATTGGTTCAGCCTGATTGTGAAGGAAAGCAAGGGAAATGGATAACAAAAATCCTAGAGTATGATCTCACCATAAAGCCTACTCAGTTGATAAAAGGACAAGACCTTGCCAAATTAATGACAGAATCTAATTGCAAAGCAATTGGGTTGTACCATCTTTCAGACAAGACACAGGATTCTCATGTCCAGATTGAAGAAACAAATTCACAGGTAAACAACAAGTATGCTTCTTCACCATGGTACAAATATGTAGTATTTTTTTTGTTGAACTCTCAATCTCCCCCAGAGTTGGATAAATCAAAATTCAGATCATTAAAATTAAGAGCAGTAAAGTACTGCATTGTTTATCAGACCCTATTCTGGAAAGACCCTAACGGTTTTCTGTTGAGGTGTGTTGATGAAAAAGAAGCTAAACAAATTTCTCATGATTTGCATCATGGTGTGTGCGGAGGCCATCATCATTGGAAGGCTACTACCTTCAAGATTGTTAGGGAAGGCTATTACTGGCCAATTCTATTCTCAGATATTTTTTCTCAGGTCAGGGCATGTGAACCCTATCAGAAATTTGCTGGAAAGCAGAAACTTATATCTTTGCCTCTAAAACCAATCATCACCCATGGACCATTTCAATAGTGGGGATTGGAATTCATCGGAGAGATTAATCCGTCATATTCAAGACAACATAGATGGATTCTTACAGCCATGGATAATTTTACAAAGTAGATCGAAGCAATTCTGACTCAGAATACAACAGACAAGGTAATCATGGTATTTCTAGAAGGATATATTTTTTCCAGGTTTGGTTGTCCTAAAAAATTGGTCACTGATAATACACAGGCTTTTAAATCGAATTTCGTGATTGAATTCTGCAACAAGTATGGTATCAAATTGGTTCATTCTACTCCCTACTACCCCCAAGGGAACGGATTGGCAGAATCTTCCAATAAGACTCTGATAAGGATTATCAAAAAATTACTGGTAGAAAATAAAAAATCATGGGATTCCAAGTTAAAGTTTATCCTTTGGGCTGATCGTATCAGCAACAAGAAGTCTATTGGGACATCTCCTTTCCAGATGGTATATGGGACATAAGCTATTCTTCCAACTCAATTGGGCCTGACAGTTTTAAAGTTTCTACAGGAAGAGTTAGAAGAACCCAACGATGTCCAAAGGAGAATTTTTCAGATGATTGAAGTTCAGTAGGTCAGAGAACTGGTGAATCGGAAAGTTTTTGCTCACCAGAGCAAAGTCAAGGCTACATTTGATAAGGGAACTAAGAAAGATATTTTCAATGAGGGAGATTTGGTGTTAAGGTGGGATGCTAGGAGAGAGGATAAAGAAAAACATGGTAAGTTTGATAACCTATGGTATGATCCTTTCACAATAGCCAAGGTAATGAACAATAACACTTTTCTCCTGCATAATTTGGACAACACAAAAACTTTTGGAGGCCCAGTGAATGGGAGGTTCTTTAAGCACTATTTTATCTAATGACTCATCAGGTTTTTAGTTAGTACAATATCTTTTCTTTTTAGTAAAGACTCCATATACCCAATGGACTTTTTTTTACAGTTATGCTGCGAATAAAATACTGACAGATACAGGGAGATTAGTGAATCAAAAATAAAGGAAAAGGCATTGATCTGCAGTTCTTGGAGTTTATTATCAAAACTCCATCCCCAGAAGGAGCCAGTGTTAGTCTCTAATTTTTTCTTTTGATTTTGTGAGAAACCCTAATCCCAAACCCTTCCTACCTGCACTTCATTATCTGCTTCCATTTTATTTGAATCATTGTTGTTAGCTTGTTATGGTTTGCATTTCATCTTTTTGAATAATTTCTTTAAGTTTGGAGTTTTAAGACATGGTTTTAAATGATGTGTCACTTCATATGTATGTTTGAACTTTAAAAATTCAAATTATGCTAATTCATTAATAACGCTACTGGAATAGCATTATTCCCGTAGCGCAAAGATAATCATGCCTTAATATGTGCCTGTCACCCAGATTTCGTTATGATGACACAGATCGTGGATTGAGAGTTCGCATGTGTCCCACAATAGCTTTGGAATCATTACATGATCGGATTGCTCTATACCCACAAAGGACCCATTTCAAATCGTCCAATTCTCAGCGATCATTATTTGAACTTGTCATTCTATGTCTGATTTTGCTGAATTTTAGGCGTAGGTATTTGCTCAGAAGAACAGTTATATACTAACAGATTGCAGGTGGCAAATTCAGAATATGAATCATGTCAGTTATAGCATTGTGTTTTGATGGTGCCTAAGAGGAGCGAACAGGTAGTCAGATTAGAACCTGAGGGTGTTGAACTCCTCGAATCTTATCCTCAGATGGCTCAAAGGTTCAGAGATGTTGGGTGGTTTGAATTCCTTGCCACTTTCTAAGGTTACAACGAGCAGGTATCTATGGAGTTTTCACTTAAATTTGATGGTCACAAAGTGGAGATCGAAAAGATGTTGATGCTGGTGACAGAACAGACAATTGCCAAAGCTTGTAGATTGGTGGTTGGAGGAGAAAGATGGTGGAAGAAAGAGCATGTGGTTACATATTTTGTCAATCAATTCTTACTTCCAGATAAGAAAAATCCAAATTGGAGAAGGGGATTTTCTCGCAGCTAGATTAGACCTGAATGGCACACTTCTTTGTTCGTTATCCACAGGTATATCACCTGCGAAGGTAGATTCTCACTAGTCTATATCTACCACATTAGGATATTAATGCATCTAAATGGCGATTATCCCTTAAATCTTCCTTACTTTCTACTCAAAAGCTTGACAAAGATGTCAAAGAGAGTGTAGTCACTCTCCACCAATGCAAAGAGCAGCCTGTTTCATCAAGTCTTAATTAAGACTTTAGTTGTGTCTTCTTTGAGAGAAATTACAGAAACCTTGGAGCTGGCTCATGCAATCCTTAAATCCTAACACACAGTCCAGCAAACAGAAGAGAGACAAAGGAAAAAATAATTTTACACAGAAACAAAATATTTCAATTAATGAAACACCTGTTAAAGAAGAAATGCCTGATATCAGGGTGACGAGGAATAACAAAGGTAAAAGACCTAACTTGGATCCAAAAATCGAAATGTTTTCTGAGGAAGATGTTAAAGGGGAAGAATATTCAAATGAATATTTGGATATTCAAACTATAGTCAAGTATGAATCACCATCAATCAGTAAAAAGGGCGATGAAGTCAAAGGGACAAAGGATAAAGGTGTGTCTGTATGTCAAAAACCTACAAGGAATTCTACTAGGGTTACCAACAAGTACAGGTTGAAGTCTAAAGCCATGTTTAATCCATCGATCAAAGAAGAAAACATTGTAGTTATAGAAGATCACTCTGAAGATGTTGAAGAAGGTACCAGGAAAACGGAAAAAGGAACTCCATTGCATAAGAAACCAACAAAGAAAGGTAAACAGATTGTTTCATCATCTACAAGACCTGTAATGAGAGCTACAACCAGATTGCCAAAAGCTAAAGAAAGTGCTAAAGGTATGAGTGAGATTCCTGAGAATAAAAAGGGTTACCTTGTAGACTTAGATCACATATCAAATATGCCTGAAGCCATGGATTCAACAAGTTCTGGTGAAGAACATAGCTCAGGATTGCTTTCTAAATAGCAATTTAAATCGAGAGAACACAAGGTTGCCTTAAATCTAAATGAGCCTGCACCTTCTGAAGAGTTCCCCGAATTCAAGGTTAAAATTAGAACTCATAAAGAAAGGATCAAGGAACTCTAGAAGACAGTGAGATAGTTGAAGAAAGAAAAGGCATATATAGAACAATGGAATGCTCGTAAGGAAGAAAGGATTCAAGGTTTCAAAAAGAAGAAAAAAGATCAAAGGGTGTTGCTCAAAGAACTCAAAGAAATAAACTTCAGACTCTATTTGGCACAATGTCGTGCTTACCACAAAGCTCAAACAGAAAACTGCTAAAGCCACTGCTTTTATTATATCCTAAAGGTTTCATGAAGATTTCTACAATCATAATTTTGTTTTTTTCAGGGAAATATGGCAGTGTCTACTCGTTTTTGGCTTGTGAAATGCAAAGACCTCGAACTGTATGACTAGATCAAACTAATCCCTATTTTGTAGAATCAAATGTAATGCTGGCAAGATCATACGAGATCAAGATGTTGAGCAATGATCTATTTTTGGATTGTAAAATCTCTTTTTGAGCTAACTTCCCTTGTAGATAGATACTATTCGGATCTAGTCATTAAGAGTACACTAGATGATAGTATTTGGAGTTTTATGGATGGTTTAAATAGGCAGAGGAAAGACTCTGTTCTGGTGGAAAAATTGAAGATCCAAAGGACTTATTCTGAGACTCCTTGTAAGGCATTATTATTCTATTTGATGCTTAATAGAAAAGGCATATGGATGGTTAGACACTCTTTTCTACTCTGTTTTATTTCTTCATGCTTGAAATTCATTATTCAGATTGCAATGCATTTCTTTCTTGATTGTTAATTAATACAGTGAAAAATTTACTGTGGAAATTATTTTCAAGTTTTGATATCAAGTTGATGGTCTTGTTTCTTTATGATATTCTGAGACAAGGATTTATGTGGAGTTGACAAATTGGAAGCTTCCTCCTCTCTTTTATTATTGGTCTAATTCATCTATGTGACTACCTTTTAACCAGTCAATGGGATATGCTATGTTCTGATTGTGATTTTCATGTTATACTATACTCTTGATCCAATTTTCAACCACCTTACTCAAAAAAAAAATCATAAAAACCTTTAAAACACTTTGCAATAAATTGATGATGCCCTAGCTTGCACCCTCTCACATTCAGTGCAACTTTAGGGACTAACACTTCCAAACAATCTTTAATGTATGGACATGTGTCCCCTAACCACGAATAGTTCAGATTGACTCTGGGCTTTAGGACTTCAGATAAAAATTCTCCAAGTGACATAAGGACTAAAATTCTCGAATGTTGAATACTTGATAATCTGTAGACACGTGTCCCAGACAACAGACGATCATGATTTTCTCTGGAGTTCAGGACTTTGGTAGATTTTCTTCCTAGAAACTTAAGGACTTGCTTCTCCCAGAGAGTCTAACCTCCAAACTGTTGTGAGATCTATGACTCACACTCACCCATGTGCAGATCTGACAGCTTGGAACTGATCTTATCCATTGTGCCTCACCTCCTAATCTATGCATGATCCAATAGTCCATATATGTCCTTGGACAAATCGAATGATCAAGTAATCCTCCCTATGATCTACATCGTAGATTCACTCTGGGACTTCGAATCTTCGGGGATTTTACCTCCTTTTCATCAAAGACTTAAAATTTTTTAAAGCAACGAAGTCCAAATGACTCTGGTTCTTAAAGACCCGACACCTTCTCCAGATCTGACAGCTACAAAAGATTTGTCTTCTCCCGAATAGATCCAATGGTCCAAATCTAAACTTGATCCCATGGTGGCGATTATTCCCAAATCCGAAAGGGACGATCATGATACCACGATACCTTACAAATGATCTTTGATGCTCTGGCTTCTGTGTGGAATCTGCAATGCCATTTCTTCTATTTTTTTCGAGTTCCAATTCGTAATTTATCTCAACCGTGAGAATCTGACCAACAAACACAGCCCATACTGGCCCAATGTTTCAACCAATAGCTCAGATACCAATCTGTAACATACCCAACCACTCACAGGTCGGGCTATGCCACTTAACAGGATGCAACACACCCAACCTCCAATAGGTGTGACACACTGTAGTCCCAAGATTCAATTTTTTGATCTTATCTTGAAAAAAAAGGATTGTTCAACAATGTTAGAGGCATGAAAATCTCATGCATTAATCAAGATCCATGCTACAGCATAAAAGGGATAAACAGTGTGCCACGCAGAAAAAATAACCAATAGACAGGCACATTAAAATACACATCTCAGAGATAATTAAATACACATCAGAATATACATTATACAAAAATCACATGGTAGAGAGCACTTATCTTTTCTTGTAAAGATTCACCAACTTGTTGCAGACCAAGGACGTTCCTCCTAACCATAGACAATGTTTTTCTTTTACTCTCAACATCAGGTCACCCCTGAGCTAGGGCTATGAATCCACAAGTATGGGTCTTAGGCCAAGTCTAAACACACAATAGTTGACTAACTATCTCTCAGGTTTCCCAACCTCACAACAAATCCTAATTTCCAGCTCTCTTTCCCCCTCAGCCGACACAACCTAAAGAAATGAACACCTTTCTCTTCCATGCAATCCCTGTGGCTATTCCATTTCTCTCCAAAGCTCTAGTGCTACTGGTCAGGAAATGTCTCTACTAGAAACTCCAAGGATTTTCCGCTGTGGACAGTTCAATATGAACTACCATCAGTCTCATAACTAATAGGCCTCTTAGCACTCAAGCTATCATAGGCCTTTTAGCACTCAAAACAATCCAAAGTACACCATCTCTCTTCTACCCAACCTACACAACCTCAAGAGAATGGACCCCCTTATCTACCATGCAGTACCTCATGATGTCCATCTCCTTCCAAGGCTCCCATGCTTCTGGTTAAGAATCTCCTTGTTGGGACTCTCAGGACTTGCAACTGTGGAAATTTCTATCTGAACTTCCATCAAGCTCATGCACATAGGCATTCATTCCCTTCTGGAATGATCAGTAATTATTACATCCATTCATTAATGGCTCTCCTCTTCCTTCCATTCATTTCCATTCTCAAAACAAGAGCACACGAACTAGAAATAGTGAGTGAAGAGGAAGAAGAACAAGGGAGAAAGAGAACAAAATGAACTAGGGCAAGAATGAACTAGGGAAAGAATGAACCAGGGGAAGAACAAACAAAAGGGAAGAACAACCCCCAAACTTCACCAAGATCCATCCTCATTTATCCATTAATATCCATGCTTAGACTAAGAGCGCACTAATTCATCCCAAGTGAAGGAAAAGGAAGAAGAGGAAGAACCCGGGAGAAGAAACGCACCAGGGAAAAGAAGTGAACCAAAGCATCCCCCAAGGAATGTTTATATAATCAAAAGAACCAAGAACCAAATGCAATTCCCCAAGAAGCCCATGTAACCAATTTTCTCCATAAAATTAATTATGGTAAATAAAAATAATATTAAATAGACTTAGCCCCTCAAGCCCCCTCTCTCTTGGAATCATAGCCCCCTATCTCTTTTTTCCTTGTTCATCTTGCAGCCAGTGGTGTGCGTATGAATTATTACATTTCCTAAGCACTTTGGCCCCTTTTTTACTTTACTGACTCACCAGCCTAAGTCACAAGTACATAATACATTATTGTTCATAAGGGTTAAAACCGGGATGTTACAATGGATCACCAATACCATGTTCCTGAAACCACCACTATTGACCTAATAACTTTGACTCTTTTACCGAGTCAAATTTATCCTAAAAAATATGTTCCAAGGAAGATGTTGGCAGTAGTGAGAATGCATTGTTTCGATATGGTGGCTAGAGATTTAGAGTCAACCTAAATCCAAACGAAATGAGTATGAATGAATATGCATAAAATTATAGTAGTGGAAGATAAAGGCACATGTTGTGTTTGTATGATGCAGAGAAGAAAGGAGGGAGTGAAGATGAAATTATTTGTTTTCCCTTGATATTCTTGCAGAAAGAAGGAAAATTTGTGACTATGGATAAAAGTGAATGTACATCGTTGAGAATAAGATGAAATAGAAATATGGTGTGCAAAGATTACAACAATTTTAAATTACAGAGGTTACATATGATGAATATGTATGAAGAAAATGTTTGAGTAGAAGATGATTCCTTTAAGATAAGTGATCTAGGAGGAAGCATGAGTGATGTTGTTGACTTGAATATGGATGAAGATACGATCCTAAAGAAAGAGGAAGTTGATGAAGATGTTGTTGATAGATAAATATATAAGATTAAAAATCGCTTGGAGGAGGAAGATATGTTCCATAAGAATGCTAGAAGGATTGAAGGTTGTTGAATGAGAGTTGTTGCATGAAGATGAATGTTGTTGAAGGTATGTCTCTGATAATTTGTGAACAAAGTGACTTCAATGAAATAATCATCAACTGAGGCAATTTGTGTGTGGTTGTGGATTGGAGGTTTAACATGTGAGCATGGGACTCCATATTGTGTGGCTTTGAGCATGAGTGGTTGGCTTGGCTGAATGCACTTTGTAAACTGCATGAAAAAGGGCATCAGAATTCCCTAAATGGGATGTGACTCAAATCAAATTGTAGAGGGAATGCATGGCTAAGGATCACTTGACTATTTCTTGTAGTGATGAAGAAAGAGATATAGATATGGTAGCAGTACCAGAAGGTGAGTTGTAGAAGGAATGAGATGGAAATACAATATTTCCATGATAAAAGTATTTTTGATTTTTTGTATATGGATGTGCAACAATGAATTGAAAGAAAATACATCAGGAAGAATATGTTGTGTATTCTTGGTGGAGTTGAATGTACAAAAATGGAAGATGTAGAGTTGGTGAGTGCAATAGTGATAAAAGCTGCATTGAGAAGTTGGATATGTGAATAGTATACCTCATAATCATAAGGGCATGTTTTCTTAATAACGTAAGGAGTTTGATGTTGTTGCATTGAAGTCATCATGGGGATGCCAAGGTGAATATAGATAAAGAAACAAATTAGTTGTTGTAGAATGTGATAGGTTGTGGAACATGATAGAGATGATACAAAAGTGACCATGTGGTTACAGAATGATGAAAATGTTGTGGAACATTGACAATACTGCGAGATAGTGACAATGTTGTAGAACAGTGACAATTCGCTGCAAGACATGACAGTGCTGCTGCAAAAGTGACAGTGTTGTTGCACAACATGACAAGTTGCAAAATATGACAGACCACAAGTTGTGGTAGTTGTTAGGACCCTATAATGTACCTTTTTTCTCATACTTTTTCTATCATTACATCCTTTTCCCACTCATATTTAAGCCTACATTATCACCTTAACCTATTTCTCCAAAGGTATATAACGTTTCTTCTCTTTTCTATATGTTTAATTTTTTTTACATGTAATTTTACATTACTCTCATACTTAGCCATTAATCAGAAATATATAGTTGATGAAACAGTTTGAACTCCAGTTAATATACTGTTGACCACGTTGCTGAAACAGTCAACAGTACGCAAATCCCATTGTTGAAACAGTCCATGATTTGCAATGCTGAAACAACATTTCACATAGAGTAGTAACAAGAAGGAGTTGTTACACTGGCTGCAATAGCTGTACCTTAAGCCAGCACCATTACAACCATCGTTGTTTCTTGAGACCACGTTGCCGAAATAGTCAAACATGATGCAAATCTTGATGCTGAAACAGTCTATGATTTGCAATGCTGAAACAGTATTTTACAAACAGCAGTAACAAGAAAAGATAAATAAAGAAGCTATTACACTGGCTGCAACAGCTATACCTCAAGCCAGCACCATTCCAACTACTGTAACAGCATTTTTCTATGGGAGATCAGAATATCTTATTCCAGTATAGAAGATTAGATCAGACTAAGAATAGGATTTGTATGTACACATGTAATTTTATGCTTAATTGTGTTGAGAGGATTCTCCTCTTTAAATAGTGGAGAAATCAACATTAGAAGGTGATTACGAAAGGCTTAGATAGAAGTGAATTACAGAGAAGGAGCGTGTTCACTATGGATATTGTAACTTGTCACATTTGACAAATGAATAAAAGATCATTCTGAGCATTCCTTCCTAATTCCTTTTATTTCTAGGGAATCTTGTGAGAAGGAAAGGGCCCACCTTCTTCACAAGATTCACCCATTAGTTTCTATAGTGTGTTAGTATTATTTTTATCTGTGCCTTGTTAAAACTCTGTTTTGTTGAAACTCTATTTCCACTTATTATTACATTGTTTTCACACAATTCATTCCTAGGTAATTGTTAATCATTCTGATTGGTAATTATGTTTGAAGGTGTGATAGTCAGAGGCAGGTGTTGAAGATTCCTACTTTGGGGAATAGGGTCCTATCCTCTGTTACAGAATAGTTAGTCTTCGGTAGTTGTTAATCATTTTGATTGGTAATTCTGTTTGTGGAATGAGTTTATGAAAGTGTGATAGTTAGGGACAGGTGCTGAAGATTCCTACTTTGGGGAATAGGGTCATGTTCTCTGTTACAGAATAGTTAGTCTTCTTTGCAGTATGCTGAAAGGTTCATTTTTCCTAAGTTGTTGTTTCTTAATGTAATCCAGGATTCTTCTGATAATTATTTCCTTTTGAATCTTAAACTCTACAATAGATAGATTGCTTTTACTGTAATTCAGAGTAGAGATTTAGCCTGTTCAAAGCAAGGTGTGATGAGTGTAACTTTTACTACAAATTTGGATTGCTTTTGAGATTGAGCATATACATTGTGTGATTGCCTTTGAAATAAACAGACTACCCTGGGTTGACAATTTATGTAACACTTGATTGTTTTAATTAATAAGAAATTATAGTGACCAACATTTTGGCGTCATTTCCGGGGAAGGCAATTATAGATTTCAAAAGCATTTATGTTTTTCTTTCAGATGTATATATTGCATGAGAGGATGCGGACCCCCCAAGGAAACTGACCCTACAAGTGGCAGGGGCAGAGGAAGAGGAGGTAGAAAGACTTTTATCGACCAGATTATATCAAAATCTGAATCTGTTGTTCCTCAACGACCAAGCTCTTGAAAACCAAAGCCTCGGCCTTCCTTTCAAGTGAACTTTGAAACAGAGACAGTTGAAAAACTAGCATAAGACATTGAGGATCGAGCAAGTGCAGTAGGGGAACAAACAAAAGAAACCATGGATGGATATAATGAAGAACTGCACCATGAAGAACAGGTAGGTCTTGAAGCAGAGGTAAACGATGAAAACTCTTTTTCTACCTTAGGATTTCCTATTGGTGATATTCCTAGAGGAGTAGCTCCCATGAAGAATATTCCACTTTTAGCTTTACTTAACTTTCATGGTTTATCTTCTGAAGATCTTGATGAATTCCTTTTCGAGTTTGACATATTATGCAGAAGTTATGATTACATTTCCAATGCTAAAAAATTAAAGCTATTCCCAACA
>JZKD02S2431096.1:221435-231505 GCA_000966675.3 Picea glauca
TGTGGGCTACATCCACCAGAGAAATTGCCAGGTCCTTCCTTTATTATTATCCAGCAAATGAAGGGATACAACCTACAACAAAACCCGTTGTAACTTCCTCTTCTTTCTCTCAAAGCATCATCTCTCAGAATACAATGTTCTCCATCAATCATAGCCGCAATACATTTCGCTCATAAAAGAGGGTTGCCTTCTAGGGAAAAAACCCTAACATAATTTCTACTGTTAGATCCGCGACCTTATAATGAACGGTCCAGATTTACAATGAAATTACAATATACTTTTACAAGGCAATTTTTCCTTTGGGGGCTTCACCCCCGAACCCCTGCTGGGGGCCCTCTTGCCCCTAGACCCCCCAGGCGGGGGGATATCCCCCTCGGACCTCACAGAGGGGGTACCCACCCTCTGCACTCCCTCGCGTGGAAGAGTGTACCTACTTCTGGGGTGGAAATACTTCATGGGGTATAAACACGGCTGAAAGGAAAATACCTCTGAATCAGGAAGATAATCAGGCTCCACAACCAACAAAAAAGTCAATATCTAGTTGATACTATAAGAAATATATTTCGTATAACATGGCCTAAATGATGAGTAGAAAAATATATATTGTTGCTTATGATTATGGGACATGCCTTGGATTTCTATGAGGATTATTGTCAGAGGCTTCATAAAGGAAATAATCACTAGTTAAAAACTAGGAATGGTTCAAGACAATATTGTTGAAGAATTAGTTTTACCCTCTACGATACGAATAAGAAGAAAAAATTCAATCGAAGATTTTCACAAGAAACAATGACAAAGTGTACATGAATGTGCTATTTTTTTGAAATATTTGTTCAAATGGATATAATAGAATATGCACTCAATGTTTCAAAAGAACATTAGAGGTCTCTGTGGTAATTTGTAGAATGTGAGATATCCCTATTCAAAGTGCACTACATTATTGAAGGTAATATGAAATATTTGTATGTTAAGACCTGAAAGAGAGGAGAAAGGAAGTTGAAAAACAACAATTAATGGAATGAGGATAATTCAATAGAACGAAAGTAGTGTGAACATTGATACAAGAATGTGCACATGAAATATAAATGATCAAAATTACACAATGAAACAATTCCAAACAAGAAGCAAGGTAAGAAGTTCTTGATGAATAAAAATGATCAAGAAGGAAAGACCAACTTGGAATAAATTCAAGAACTAATAGAGTTCACTGTAAGTTTATCCTATGCCACTCAAAGGTTGGTGAGTGGAACACTAGGAAAAGAGTAAAAGGAAGAAAGAAGAGAGAGTACTTTCCTTATGAAGTACAAGTATGGAATACCTTTGTTAATACTCTATTTGATTTGGGTAGTCAAAACAATATTATTTTTAAGTCATATTGTAAATTAGGTTAGAATTGAAAATCATTGAGCACTTAAACCATATCCTTTAGAGTAGTTTCAAAATGATACTAAGTTACAAGGAAGTAAAAAGTGCATATTTAAAGTTGCATTGTTCGAAATTTATGTCAATAAAGTTGAGTATGATATCATTCCCCTAGATGTCTATGAGATTTATGAGATCGTGTTTGGGAGTATGTATTTATGAGACAAGCAGGTAAAATATTTCCAATGACAACTTATAAGTATCGATGGGTAAAGGATGGGAGATTGTTTATTATCAAAGATAGTGAAAAGAGAAGATGCATTTAGTCTTTTTTATTCAAACCAATGTTAACAAGAAATTTATGTTTATAGTATTGGATTTGTTAGGTACCATATGTATTATAAATAGAAGAAACATAAATGTAACAACAATTACCAGTGGAAGAACAAAATGTAGAGAACCAACACACCAAAAATGATACCGTTATTGATAGAAATAAATGTTCACTTGCCTCTTCGAGGGGGAAACCTTCAGCAAAGCAGCGCTCTATTACAATAATTCTCAAGAAAAGGCTTTCTCATGCCTCCTACACTTATTTATACTAATTCTATCTTCTAAATAACATTCTAGAGGAATATCATTCTAGAAGTGGAAGTTTCTATTAAGTCTTCTTACATTAGACTTGTTCACATTATTAAATAGATCTCATTAACTAATATTAGCCTTTAAAACATGGAAAATATATTATTCTACCTACTTGAGGGGTTAGGGAGGTTAGGTACCTAACATGCCCTCCCCCTTGAAGAACAACCTTGCCCTCAAGGCTTGATATGAAAAAATTGTTGCAGAATGGTGGTCGAATCCTAGGTGGCATCTTTTGGAGTTGTATATTTCCACTTAACTAACACTTCCTTGATGGTGTGTTGATGAAGATGACGCTCGCACAGGTCTAACACTACTTGTGGATGCAACCAAATGGAACCTTCTTCCTCCAACTCATGGAGACTGTTTTGAGTTTAGCACTTAGTTCCAATAACTTTCTTTGATCATGAGACATGAAAAGCAAGATGAAGCTTAGAATGACTAGGTTGAGTGCACTGGTAGGCCATAGGCCCCACTCGTTTGAGAATTGTATAAGGACCATAAAATTTGGGAGAAATTTTATGACATTGTTAATATTTGAGTAAATTATACTTAAAAGGTTGTAGATGAAGAAACATCTGGTCCCCTTCAGCAAATTGGCATTCGTAGAGACCATGATCTTCTTGTTTCTTCATGTGATTTTGAGCCATGACCAAATTTTCTTTGAGGGTACGGAGAATGGCCTCTCGGATTGTGAGATTGTTTTCAACCTCTTGAACCTTCAAGACACCTGACATGTATGAGAGAACCGATGGTGTATTTTTCCCATAGAATGCTTCAAAAGGAATCATGCAAGTAACACTATGGTAAGATGTGTTGTACCACCATTCAACTAGGGGTAACCATTGAGCCCACTGATTTTGTTGGTTGGAGGAAAAACACTACAAATATGTTTCCAAACACTTGTTGACAAATTTCGTTTAGACATCATCCTGGGGATGATAGGTGGTGCTAAGATGCAATTGAGTTCCCTGGAGTCTGAACAATTCTTTCCAAAAATAACTAGTGAAAGTTGGATCTCGGTCAGTGAAAATAGAATGAGGCATGCCATGAAGTTTGAATGTATTATCCATAAAAAATTTAACCACTGTGGATGTGGAAAATGGGTGTTGAAGAGAACAGAAATGATCATATTTGGAAAGGATATCTACTACCACCATGATGACTGACTTATTTCCTGATTCAGGTAAGCCAATAATGAAATCCATAGAAATATCCCTCCAAATAGAAGGGGGGATCAAAAGTGGTTGTAGTGTGCGTAGAGATTTTAATATTTCTCCCTTATTATGTTGATAGGTATCACACTCATCCACAAAGGTTTGGATGTCCTATTTCATACCGCCCCGAAAAAAATAATGTTTGACTCGTTCATAAGTTTTGGTAAACCCTAAATTCTCGTCTGTGGGTGAAGCATGAATCTCGTAAAGCATCATGGATTTAAGTTGCAATTGTTTGATTAAATACATACAACCTTTGTAGAGAAGCTCATCATTTTTCCAAGAGTTCCCAAGAGAATATTGAGACTAGTGTTGCAATTGTTGGATCAAGAGAAAGTTTGGGGTCTTGCAGCCATTCCTAGTGAACAAGTTGGATCCAATCTGGTACAATGAAGGAGAGAGAAAAGAGGGACCCTTATTCTTCATACTTCTTGGAAAGAGCATCAACAACCACATTTTATTTTCCTTTCTTGTAAATGATATCATAATCATATCCAAATAGCTTGGTCACCCATTTTTGTTGCTCCAGGGATGAAATTCAGTGTTCCAGAAAATGCCTGAGGCTTCGATGATCAATGTTAATTTGGAAGTGTTTCCCCAATAGATAAGGATGTCAGATATCCACAACATGTAGAATCATCAAAATTTCCTTTTCATAGATTGATTGGCCCAAATGTTTCTCCGAAATTTGTTTTCTAGTGAAAGTCAAATGCCTACCATCTTGCATGAGGACTTCCCCAATTCCTTTCTCTGAAGCAACACATTCCAAGACAAAATTCTTGGTGTAGAATCCCCACACCCATTATGGGATATTCCACTTAAAATTATGAACTTCGATACTAATTTAATTCATAAAAAATACTCTGCAAATACACATAACCGTACAAAATAACACATGCATCTTACAAAGGAAAAACCCATGAAAATAAATGCATGCAATGAAAAACCCATGTGGATGCGGTGAATGGGTGTTGAAAAGAACATAAATGAGCATATTTGGAAAGGTGATCTACTACCGCCATGATGACTAACTTAATTCCTAATTCAGGTAATCCAACAATGAAATCCATAGAAATATCCCTCCAAATAGTAGGGGGATCGGAAGTGGTTGTAGTGTGCCTGGAGATTTGACTATGTCTCCCTTATTGTGTTGATAGGTATCACATTCATCCAAAAAGGTGTGGATGTCCTGTTTCATATTGCCCCCAAAAAAATACCTATTCATAAGTTTTGGTAAACCCTAAATGCCTGGATGTAGGTGAAGCATGAGGCTCAGAAAGCATCATGGATTTAAGTTGCAACTGTTTTCTTAAATACAGACGACCTTTGTAGCGAAGATCATCATTTTTCCAAGAGTTCCCAAGAGAAGCTTGATATTGGTGTTGTAATTGTTGGATCAAGAGAAATTTTGGGGTCTTGCATACATTCCTGGCGAACAAGTTGGATCCAATTTGGTACAATGAAGGAGAGAGAAAATAGGGACCCTTCTTCTTCATACTTCCTGGAAAGAGAATCAACAACCACATTTTCTTTTCCTTTCTTGTAAATGATCTCATAATCATATCCAAATAGCTTGGTCACGAATTTTTGTTGTTATAGGGATGAAATTCATTGTTCCAAAAAATACTTGAGGCTTTGATGATCAGTGTTAATTTGGAAGTGTTTCCCCAATAGATAAGGACACTAGAGATCCACAAGATGTAGAATCGTCGACATTTCCTTTTCATAGATTGATTGGCCCAAATGTCTCTCCAGAAGTTGTTTTCTAGTGAAATTCAAATTCCTACCATCTTGCATGAGGACTACCCCAATTCCTTTCCTTGATGCATCACATTCCAAGACGAAATTCTTGGTGTAGCATCCCCATACCCCTTATGGGATATGCGACTTAAAATTATGAACTTCTATACTAAGTTAATTCATAAAAATTACTCTGCAGATACACAGAATCATACAAAATAACACATGCAGCTTACAAAGGAAAAACCCATGAAAATAAATGCATAAATATTAACATGTCACATAAATTAACACACAATTGACACTTGTATTTGATAAAAATAACACCAACTGTGTGCAAACCTTCCATGATCATCCCAGCCTTAGACCACACTGTTGAAAACTCTCATCATTGGGTCACCCCCGAGTTGGGGCTTAAACTCCACCTAGGAATGGGATTCCTAACCCAAGTTGAGGTCTCCCAAACAACATAAATCTTAGACTCAAGTTCCAACTCAAGCTAACAACCTACGATCCTTCATTCCCCACATACTTATCCCACCCCAGGAAGTGTACCCCTTCTCTACTCAACAGTTTTTCAGTTGCCCCGCTTCCCTTCTGGAGCTTCAACAACAAGCTGGACAGGAAGTCTCAAAGACCTGTAGCTACTTCTTGGCACCTTTGGAATTAATTCCCAGCAATTATCTCACCTGAATAGAATTCTTATGGGCCTGACAACTCGCTTCTTCAATAGTCCACGGGCCTTACAACCCACCTCTTCCATTTCAAATTTTCTGAGGTACAAGTAAAGGTGACAATAACAAGAGTGTATGAATGATAGTTGAGTGAGTGAAGTAATGAATATAGAATGATAGGAAAATGAACTAAATCCAAACTATATGTATGCATGTTCCCAACTTGACAATTGTCATGTTGGGAACTACCTTGGGCCCATTTGACCCCCACTTGTCCCCATCCTTAGAACTTAGGATAAAATAAATATACATACTTTATACTTTAAGGAATATTAATATAATATGCATTTAGGCTTAAGCCCCCTAGCTTGGCTCCTATTCCTAAACTTTTAGCCCCCTTTTCCCTATCTACTGGATTTTATCTCCCCATACTCTTTTACATTGTTGGTCTATAGAATTGATGTGTTTTCATTAATATTTGTGTGTGATTACATATTACAATGATGGATCACTAGCCATTTTAGCATCTGGCTCCACATTCTAATAACCAAACAAGCACTCTGACCTCAAAATGCATATACACAAAGGCACTCTGGCCCAAAATATCTTGGCTCACCATCCTATGTGTTCATTTACATCTATATGTACAATTGGGATTCGGCCTAGAGGTATTACACTTGGTGAAGTTGGGAAGTGTCGGGACAAGAGTTATGCACATAGCCTCTTTCAAGGCATGGAAGAATTGATCAACTACGAAAGTCCATGTGAAACCATTCTTTTTAAGGAGTGTAGTGAGAGGTGCTGCAATTTTTCCATAATTCTGAACAAACTTGCGATAATGTCCCATTAAACCCATAAAACCACGTAAGCTCTTAATATTTTTAGGGCGAGGACAATCCTTCATAGCTACAATTTTCTTAGGATCCACCTGTATTTCATTCTTACCAACAATTTGACTCAGGTACTCCACTTACAAGGCTCCAAAGGCACATTTATATTGTTTGAGGAAAATTTTGTGCTAAGAGAATAGATGGAAAAATTGATCCACATGGGAAAGATGGGATTTCCAAGTGTTACTAGAGATGAGAATATCATCAAAGAAAACTAAGACAAAATGACGGAGGAAAGGATAGAAGACATGATTCATGAGACTTTGGAAAGTGGATAGAGCATTACACAGGCCAAAGGGCATGACCAAGAACTCATAGAGACCCTCATGAGTTCTAAATGTAATCTTGGGAATGTATTCCTCTTTCATACGTGTCTGGTGGTATCCAGAACGAAGGTCAAGTTTAGTGAAGTATTGAGCACCTCTCAATTCATCCAATAAGTCATCAATGATAGGAATGAGAAATTTATCTTTGATGGTGAGTTTGTTTAGGGAAAGAAAATATGGACACATGCGCCAAGTGACTTATTTATTGAGTACCGTGACCATGGGATAAGAATAGGGGTTGGTACTAGGATGGATAATACCTGCTTCGAGCAATTCTTGAACATTTTTTTCAATTTCATTCTTCTAGGAAAAGGGATGATGATAAGGGAGAACATTAGGAAGAAGATTGTACGGGACTAAAGGAATGGAATGATCATGAGCACCATAGGAAGGGGGAAGTCCATGGGGAGTGGTAAAAACAACTTGGTGTTGGGACAATATAAATTGGAGGTCAGGATGCACAAAAGGTGTCCCAACTGCTTGAATGGAATGGAGTTGAACAATAATGTCTGAATGACTTTTTTTGAGGAACTTTTTTTTTAAGAACCAAATATCAATATAGCATAGAAAAACCTCAAAATAAGTACTCAACACCTTGAAAAAGAGAGGATTTCAGATAATAAGCCTCTTTGAGGGGGCAACCTCCTTATACACCACATAAATGTTCAAGTACAAGATGATTCCAAATGAAAATGTCTCCTTGGTATATATAGGAGACTAGGATGTACAATTACAACTAATAGACCCAAGCCGACATAAATAAAATAACATTACTAATGTAATATTCCCTAATTAAGGGGTAATGTTCCACTATTTAGGGCTTAACATGCCCCTCCCCTTCAGACAAGTGTTGTACACAACACTTGAGTAATTATGGATGCTTCTGTATAAAAGACTCATCTTCCCAAGTGGAATCTTCAGCAAGATGTTTCCTCCACTTAATGAGATACTCTGAAATGGATCTATTCCTCAGCTGGAGAACTCTTGTGTCAGTGATGGCTTCAGGCCCCAACATGATTTTTCCTTCCTCGTCAAGTTCTGGCAATATAGTTTGAACTGAGATATTTTCACCTATAAACTTATTTAAGCATGAAACATGGAAAACTAGGTGTACTCATGAGGATTCAGGAAACTCCAATTTGTATGCCATAGTACCAATCTTTTGCAACACCTTATAAGGACCATATTACTTTGGTGATAATTTATTATCCTTCTTGGCTTGCTTGAGAGACATCTATTTGTATGGTTGTAGTCTTAAAAACACCCAATCCCCTACTTCAAAACTTCTTTCACTACGGTGTTGATCTACTTGGTGTTTCATGTGATTCTGTGCCATGGTCAGGTTGTCCTTCAAGATTTGGAGAACTTGTTGTTGATGCTCGATGTGATCTTCCACTGCTTGAACCTTGGATTTTTCTTTTAGAGAAGAAGTGATGGAAGGAGGGCGGTATCCATAGAGTGCCATAAATGGTGTCATTTTTGTTACAGTATGAAAGGAAGTGTTATACCACCATTCTTCCAAGGGTAACCATTTGAACCAATGTGTTTGTTTATTAGAGACAAAGCAACGAAGGTAGCCTTCCAAACATTTGTTCACTATCTTGGTTTTTCCATCAGATTGAGGATGATAGGATTATCTATGAGCCAATTGAGTACCCAAACAAGAAAATAATTCTATCCAAAAATGTCCAGTAAAGATAGGATCTCTGTCACTTACAATAATCTTTGGGATCCCATGTAGTTTTTGAACTGTCTCTATGAATGTGGTGGAAACTGTACTGGATTTGAAGGGATGAGAGAGTGCACAAAAGTGTGTGTACTTGGTTAGTCTATCAACAATCACCATGATGACAATCTTTCCTTCAGACTTCGGTAAACCTGTGATGAAACCCATGGAAACCTCCTCCCAACACTGACTTGGGATGGCTAATGGTTGTAAAAGACCTAGGGTATTAATTGTTTCCACCTTATTTTGTTGGAAAACCAAACATTCTTCTTTAAACCTTTGAACATCAGTTTTAAGGCCATCCCAAAAAAATTCCTTCTTGACCCTATGGTAAGTTTTCAAAAATCTCGAGTGCACTCCTATAGGAGAGGTGTGCGGTTCCAATAGTACCTTTTGTTTGAGTTGGGATTTCTTACATAAATATAAGCGATCTTTGTACCATAGTGAATCATTTTTCCATGTAAATGTATCTGATGCACTAGAATCCTATTGCAACCTTTGAATGAGAGTCCACACATTTTCATCATTCTTACATTCATCCCTCACTTCTATTATCCAATCGGGTTGGATGATTAAGATAACACAGAGAAAGGCCTCAACATCTTCATCCTTTCTTGAGAGTGCATATTCCACAACATTTTTCTTCCCTTTTTTATATATGATTTCAAAATCATAACCCAGTATCTTGGTCACCCATTTTTGTTGTTCTTCTGAAGATAGTCTTTGTTCCAAGAAGTATTTAAGACTATCATGATATGTTTTGACCTTGAAGTACCTACCTATTAGGTAAGGGCGTCATTTATTCAATGCATGTAGTATTTCCATCATTTCCTTCTCATAAATGGGTATGTGTAAGTCCTTTCCATTGAGTGGCCAACTTTCAAAATCCAGGGGCCTTCCTTCTTGCATTAGGACAGCACCAATGCCATTTCCCAAGGCATCACATTCCACAATAAAGGATTTTGTGAAGTTCGTTGTGGTCAATACAGGAGCTTTACACATCACCTCTTTAAGTTGATCAAAATCTTTAGTTTCCTCTGGAGTCCATGAAAATACATCCTTATTAGTTAGTGTTGTTAAAGGTGTTTCTATTCTCCCATAGTTCTAAACAAACTTGCAGTAGTAACCTGTCAAACCCAAAAATCCTCTAAGATTCTTCAATGTTTTGGGAATCAACCAGCCCATCATGGCCTTAATCTTGTTAGGGTCTACCTTGAAACCTTCATGAGATACAATATGACCCAAATACTCTACCTCCTTCACCCCACAAAAACATTTGGATGGTTTGGCATATAGTTGTTTCTCCTTTAGTAGTTGTAGCACCTTGTCAACATGTTACACATGATCCTCCCAAGACTTGATATAAATTAGTATATCCTCAAAAAATACTAACACAAATTTTCGAAGGAAGGGCTTGAAAATGGAATTTATCAACCCTTGGAATGTGGAAGGTGCATTTGTAAGGCCAAAAGGCATGACCAAAAATTCATAAT
>JZKD02S2431096.1:232774-250817 GCA_000966675.3 Picea glauca
TTTTTCTTGAGATTTATCAATTGGCTAAAGAAGGTATTTCTCCTTGTATCCTCATAGTGTGCTATCATTTCTTCCGTGAAAATTGTCCAAGTGACGAGTGATTTGCGAGAACAAAATCATCGATACCATACAAATTGTTTGGGTTCTAAATATAAAGAAGCAATTTGTACCTTTTGTGTATCTGGCACATTATGTAGATCAAATGATTTCTCCATCTGAAGTATCCATGTGATTGGGTCCTTTCCATCAAACTTCCTCCGATCAATCTTATGAATATGGTTGGTCTTCAACCCAAAGTTGGAGTTTCTCCATTCTTGATTCATCTTCCTTGTTTCCTCATCATGAATTTCATGGGATACATTTTCACTTTCAGGTGTCCTCTCTATTAGGAAATTTTTCAATCCTTCCATGATCTCCCTTTTTAAACCATCCATCTTAGTATCCATTATTGCCTTCAATTTAGCTTCAGTTGAATCCATCATCCCTTGTAGTTCATCTTTTGTCACTGTCTTCTTTTGTAATTCATTTATGTCCCTACACATTTCTTCACCTTCATCAAGAGTCCAATTAGGACTGTTTGGAGGCTTATTTGGTGTAGAAGTTCCCTTTTTTGGTGGCATGTTGGCCAAGTATTACTTTTAAACTTTGATTTTGAAGTGGTTCTTCTAGACAATCTTTCTTCTGCTGTATCTCCAAAAGTTTCGGTCCTTATGGGTATGAAACTTTATTTTTTGTATTTCTCTGATATTTCTTCTCTGCAATGCCACATGTCTAATCAAAATTGGATGTTCCAAGTGGAATTTATGGTAACCTCCCCACAACTTGTTGATTTTTTTCCTTTCTAGGATATCTCACTTGTATAGCGTGCCCCGCACAAAATGACTGATATAAATTCTAAAACTTGTACCAGATATACTATGTATTGTCCACTATCCAATGCAACTGATCTCACTCAATTTGGATACTCTAGGAATAAGTTATGATTGTTTTACCCGAAACACCTGCTTGAGACTAGTCAATAGGACTAGTCAGATACCCTATCTTCCCCAGGGTGTATCTACAAATGTAAGATGACCTAGAAGCTGAAATTTTTATCACAGATACCTTACTAATTTCTATGAATAACCTCTAGATTTCAGGGTTTGACACGTTACATAAAAAAAATTATAGTGAATATTCCGCAAGGACTCAATTCAGGATGATTCCAAAACCCTATCTTACAAAGGTTGTATCTCCAAAAGTATAAGGCCTCATGAGATGAAATTTTAACCCAACATACCTTGATCCATCTACTAAATACACTCCAAGGGGTTCCTTCTAAAACATCGTATAAAAAAATTTATAGCGAAAATTCCAAGGTGTCTTGGATGTAGTAGCGAAACCCCAAGACCTTGAGCTCTGATACCATATGTTAAGAACCAAATATCAATATAGTATAGAAAAACCTCAAAATAAGTACTCAACGCCTTGAAAAAGAGAGAATTTCAGATAATAAGCCTCTTCGAGGGGGCAACCTCCTTATACACCACATAAATGTTCAAGTACAATATGATTCCAAATGAAAATGTCTCCTTAGTATATATAGGAGACTAGAAAGTACAATTACAACTAATAGACCCAAGATAACATAACTAAACTAACATTACTAATGTAATATTCCCCAGTTAAGGGGTAATGTGTCACTATTTAAGGCTTAACATTTTCCATTATATGGGAATTTATGATCTCAAGGGAGCCTATTGTGATGCCTTGGAACTTACATTGATATCCCTCATGTTGGAATTGCATGGTTAATTCCTTAAAATCGACGAGGATGGGGTTGAGAGTGCGTAACTAGTCCACACCGAGCACAATGTCACAACCACCCATGTCAATAGAAAACATATGATATTTCAGATTGTGCTGGCCAATTTGGAGGCACACATTTTCACAATGCCCCCACATTTCATGGAACTACCATTGGAAATAATGATTTGAAAATTTGTTGATTGCATGGATATAGCAATTGCTTTTTTGGGAAATGTGATGATGAATAAAATTATGGGTGTTTCCACTGTCAATTAGAATGATGAACTTATGATTCTTAATGTAGCTAATTAACTTTAGGGTTTGGGGAGTAGAGAAGTTAGTGAAGGAATTTAATGAAATGTGTGGTTTGACTTCTAGAGGATCAGAGGGTGGAGTAACATCATTTGTCTTGGGTAGCTCTACCATAGGGGAAACCTATACCTCTTCTTCACAAACATCCTCATAGGTGGCCATAAAAATATTATGTTCCTTACACTTATGCCCCGGAAAATATTTGTCATCACAATTATAGCAAAGGACCTTGAGTTGGCGTTCAACCATTTATGCCCATGTCAATTTTTGGATCTTAAGTGGAGTGGAAAGATGGGAGGGATTTAAGGTTTTAGGGAAAGGAATACAGGAGGATTTTTTGGTTTGGAAGGATACAATCTGTTGTGATTCCTTATCTCATTTATTATCTTCCACCCAAGTGTGGGGGTGAGCCATTAAGACATGGGCACAAATTTCATCCTTTAGGCCACTAATAAAGCATTCCCAGAAGAAAAACATCTGACATGCCCTTCGTGTGGAAATCCAAGTTCTCAAAGGAAGATATAAAGTCTTCCATTCTGCCAAATTGTTTCAACTTGGTCAAACAAACAAAATGGTGGGTGTCAATGTCAAAGAATTCATAAATCTCTGTAACAGATTGTGTCCAAGCCACATATCCTTGGCGTGCATTTTTTCTCCATTGCCACCATTTCCATCGTTTTGGATCTAGATAGAGAACACCATAACAGAGTTTGGCCAACTCATCAATAATGTCATGCAAAGAAAAATAATGTTCCATTTGAGTGACCCAATTCATGGGATCCATTCCATCAAATTTGATCACCTCCACTCTAGGAAGACGCGGGTCTCGCTGAAAGTGGTTGGAATGAAAGGATGTGGAATGGGAGGATTCAGTTCCTTCTGAGTTCTAAAGTCGTGCATAAGAGAAAGGATATTGGGATTTCTTAAAAAGTGCGGTCAATTTATTCATTGCTTCTTGGGATTACTAACACAATGTTATCAAGTGGTTAACTACTACTGGAAGTGATTCTAGTGTGGTGAGACGAGAACTTATGCTAGAAATTTTGGAATTAAGGTCAAAGATATCATTCCTGGTTTTCTCATTGAATTTTTCCAGGGAAGTGAGGTGGTTTTCCAATTCTTGGTTGTGAGTGTGGGCCATTGGGGGGGGGAAGGCACAGGTAGGTCCAGACAAAAAATGGGTTACTAGTGAACGGTACCACGACGATCAATTCAAAGAGAGGAAGTCAATGAGATAGGTTCCAAATAATGGTGCAGGGAAGGGTGGGAAGATCCACAAAAAAAAAATGGATAAGTGATAGGTACCATAACGATTAGGGAGAAGAGGGAAATCCAATGAGATAGGTCCCAAATAAGGGTTTTGGGAAGGGGGTCGAGTACACACAAAAAAAAAGGTTTAAAAATGATAGGCACCATGAAAATAAGGGAAAATAGAGGAATCCAATGGAATAAGTCCCAAATAAGGGTGTCGACAAGACCACTATACTCGGTTTTTTACTCCTGCAGAGTTATACTCCATCCTGGAGAATATTGTAGTGACAAATGGCCCAAAGAGTTAACATGAAAAATTCTGTAGGAATTTCGCAACCAAGTTTCTTGGAAATAGATCTCATATGGTTAAGTACCAAAATAGATCTACAAACATATCTTAAAAGAAACCCTTAATCTCAACAAGAATAAACCAATCCATTCACCAAATATTGAACACAAGAAATAGTCAAAACCCTTGAGGTAGGGTAACACAATATATTAATCATTAAAGAAGGATAACACTCCTCAAACAATGCTTGATACATTCCCAATATTCTTCACTATGCTCCAATACATTTCTTACACTTCTTTATATAGCACTCTATATCTCCTAGGAACATTCTACAAGAGAACCTTCTAGTAGGTGGAACCTTCTAGAAAGCATTCTCACATTTACTATGTTAATATTGATATAACTACCATTGTGAGCCTTATTTAATAGTAGACCTAGTCGAACTTACATTGAATGGTCTCCACAAATAATACATAACCACATTCCCATTGGGTGCCTTTCTAGGTACCCCATATTACCTCCCTAGGTATACTACATTCCATCTCCCTTCACATGTTTCGTCCTCGAAACATGAGAAGAAACCATACAATATGATTGACTAAGAAATGTAGCCAATTGGTACTAAGTACAACCATCCATTCATCCTAATGAAACATGAACATGATGTCCAATTGTTGTCTTGCCACCTTGATCTTGATCCTTATCGTGTATGTGGTTCCATGGGATTGTTTCTCTATCCTGATGTCATCCTGTAGTGTTGATAGTCCTCCATGTTCCTCTTGACTAGTTTCCTTTATGTTTCCATGCTAGTTCATAAGTGTGTTGATGCTCATGCCTTTGCCTTGGTGAATGTTGTTTTTCTATATGGTGTGGATGACGATATGCAACAATTGTAGGCATCGGTTCTTTTTTCTTTAACTCTGTAACATAGTGTGTCTTTGATTCAATGATCTCTTTGGTGTCTTTATTGTGTCCTTCTTGTGGCTTTTCTTTATCTCCTTCTATAGACTCGACCTTTGATTCAACTTTGGACTCCACAATAACTTCTTTGCTTGCCTTCTTTCATACTAAGAGACACATCCTGCAATGTGACAAATGAAGAATCAATTATGACTACCAATGTCCAGCTTGCATATTCTGCAGTGGTATTGTTCCATCTAAATTCATCTTCACCCCTTTCCCACTATGTGAATGGATCTACTTATTTGGATCCACATGACCGGTGTCAGTATTTGGAGCACGATTTTTAGTTGGTTATCGAGTTCCGATATCTTCTATGTGGAGTTCACATGATCACTTTGACATGGGACCCAGGTTTACAATGGGGGTTGGACTAATTCAACATGGTGGATTTCATTTCTACATGGGACCCCGGTTCTCCAGTCTACTTAGGCACTATGGTCCACACTTATCCATGGGACCTTGGTATATGGTTGTACACCCTCATAACAAGCATTGAGAACAACGCTTTCATAAGGGGGAGGGAATGTAGTGTAGTTAGAGAGGTAGTGGGGGGCCCAAAAGGCCCATAGTGATAATAGTGGAGGTCATTCAATGTAAGGTGGACTAGATCCACTATATCATTAAATAAGGCTCACTATGGTAGTTAGATATATTAATATAAACATAATAAATGTAAGAGAACTTACTAGAATGTTCTACTTCTAAAAGGTGTCTCCTCTAGAATGTTCTTAGATGGTTGATAGCACTATATAAAAGGGTTCAAACAATGTAATGGGATGTGAAGAGAAGTATTATATTTGGAGCATGTAGCTCATTAGGAAATTTCCCTCCCAAAGAGGCAAGTGAACATGAGAGGATCTCTTCAACAATAGGATCCATTGTATGGTGTTTCTCTACCATAAGGATTTTGGTAATAATAAAGGAGATTTTTTATATTGTTCTTGGTATCTCTTGTAGTGATTATATTTGTATATCTTTGGTACTTAACATGTATGTTCCCTTTCTGTTATGTTTTTGTCTCAAGCATTAGGGTTTATAGAGTTTCTATAGACACGGGTTTTCCCTTTGTTATACGTGCAGGGTCGAACAGTAATATTCGGCCCAATATCTCAGGGCACGAACTGAGGAGGATCGACTGTACCCTTAACCATACTACTCGATTACCCAAGTACTAGAGAGTATCTTCCCGAGTGTTGTTCTCAGTGTCACTATAATAGTCAGGTCACTGGTCGACTGATCTAGAAATGGTTTCAAGAGACCTAGGGGACTCTCAATATACCTGACGGTATGTGGCAGTGATGGTTGTCTTCAGATTTTGTCTACTGCAGTACTACTTGAGGGGTACCAACATCGGTTACAGAGGTTTCCAACAAGGTGAAACATTTGTTTCTAAGTAACCCCGTGAAACCATCTATATTTTCTGCATGTAGTCTTCCCCACCGTAGTTTTACTCCCTAAGCGACAAATTTTCATGCTTTAAAGTCATCAACAGTACACGTTTCTACCCTGGAAAAAAAATTCTCACAATTTCTGCGGAGGAAAGTGATATGATACCACTTGTTAGGTACTAGATGTATTATAAATAGCATAAACAGAAATATAGCACCAATTACTAGTGGAACAACAAAAAGTAGAGAGCCAACACACCAAAAATTATACCTTTATTGATAGAAATCAATGTTCACTTGCTTCTTCAAGGGGGAAACCTCCAGCAGAGAAACACTCTATTACAATAATTCTCAAGACAAGACTTTCTCATGCCTCCTACTCTTATTTATATTAATTCTATCTTCTAAAGAACATTATAGAAGAAGATATTTCTAGAAGTGGAAGATTCTATTTAGTCTTTTTACATTAGACTTGTTCACATTATTAAATAGGCCTTAATAACTAATGTCGGCCTATATTACATGGAAAACATATTATTCTACCTACATGAGGGGTTAGGGAGGTTAGGTCCCTAATAGAAGCCAAAGGCAAATAATAACCAAACCTAACTTTTATAAGGCAATTGCTTTGTTGAGGAAAAAAAGAAGCTTGGTAAACTATTGATGAGATATCATGAAGTTTTTTTGGACATAAAAGAGATTCCTCTTAAAGGACCAATTCGATATGAAATTGAGTGGTTTCTAGACTTGGTGTTACCAAACTTGGGTTTGTATTGAACTTCCTTATTGGAGAGTGAAGAAAACTGACACACATATGTTATTATTGCTAGAATTTTATGTTCACTTTTGTTTGTTAAACAAACAAAATATATATGTCAACTAAACATTCCTATTGTTTTTCAATTTACATTCATACAAAAATGATTAAAAAATGTGTGAGTCCATTTTAATGGATGTTAAACCGAGAGAGAAACCTGCAACAAATGGAGAATAATCTACGACACAAATATATTCAACATAAATAGGAAATTTAAAATATTTAAACAACCATACAAGAAGAACACACAACAACAAAGAAGTTTTTTTTGTGTTTTGTTTTAATTTTCCATTGGAGACACATGATTGTCTTCTTTGTTTTCTTTTTTTGGTAAAGAATGTGCAAACCTAGAAACAACACTGCCCTTGATATTAGGAAACAATTTTTTTTCTAAAGCATAAGAATGTGATCCAAGGATTTCTTTATACATTCTATATACAAATGGAAACTGTTAGTTACACATATGATGAAATTGGCAATATCCTAATAATATCTCACTTGGTAGTTACATTAACCAAGGTTGAATCCCCACTTTTCCCCAACACCAAGGAAATTTCATTCCATCGTTTTCCTCAATTAAATAATCTATCACATTATCTCGAGTCCTAATTTTGAGTATAGTTACCTCATTGGATCCACCACCTCTCTAATGTAGTGGAATTTCACCCTAATATGCTTTGTTCGTGGATGAAACTTGGGATTATTTGATAGAGAAATTGCACTTTGATTGTCATAACAAGTAGGCATGGGCCCATGTACAATTCTAATATCGCTACATAACTATTGCAACCAAATGACTTCCTTGGAAGCCTATAAAGTTGTAATGTACTTTGCGCTAGTATTAGGGGAAACCAGTTGTTGCCTCTTACTCTTTCAACTCACATCTCCTTCAAACAATGTAAATATATATTCTCTAGTGGACTTTGCATTGTCTACATCACTTTCCTAGTTAGCATCAACAAACCCATGCATATGAAGATCATTGCTTCCATCTCCTTGATAAAAAATAACATAGTCATTGGTGTCCCATAGGTACTTAAATAGAGTCCTTTGAAAAAATGATCAATGATCTATCCTTGGATTTTGCATATACCTACTTACAACTCCCACTACATGTGTAATATCTAGTCTTGTGCATGCCAATGCATACATAAGGCTACCAACTGCGCTAGCATATGACACCTTTTCCATCTTGTCTTACACTTGTTTTCTCTTAGGACTAATGTTAGTTGATAAAATCAGTTCCATAGTGAGATGGAGTGCAAGTTGGTTTACATTTATCCATCCTCAAGAGTTCAAGTGTGTTTTCCACATATTTTATTTGGATGATATATAACTCCATGCTTTGGTCATCTCTTTTCACCTCAATTCCCAAACAATAGTACAACTCACCTAATTCATTCATGTCAAACTCACGTGACAAAAGGGGCTTAGTTTTCTTGACTAGCTTCTTACAATCACCAATCAAAATAATTTCATCAACTACTAAGACTAGAATAATGAAGTTGTTACTTTCTCACTTGAAGTAAACGCAATGGTTTGTTTCACTTCTTTTAGACCCTTTTCCGATAACATGTCTGTCAAACCATTGGTATCAGTGTCTTGGGAACTACTTCAAGCCATATAATGATCTCTTCAACTGGCACATCATGTCCTCTCTCCCTTCTACCACAAATCGTTTTGGTTGCTTCATGAAGGTTTCTTCTTAAAGGGCCACTGTGAAGAAACATTGTCTTCATGTCCATTTTCACCATTTCTAAATCATAAGTAGTTGTTAATTCCAACAATGGCCTAATAGAGGCCATCTTGACTACTGGAGAGGTCTTCTCATAATTAGCACATTCCACTCGAGTATCCATTTGCTACCAAATGAGCCTTGTACCACTCCACATAACCATCTACATTATACTTCTTGAATGCCCATGGATTTGCATCCAACCTCATTCCTTCCTTCAGTTAAGACTTGCAAATGCCAAGCCTCTGGTTCTATTCCAAGGCTGTCATTTCTTTCTCCATGGCTCACTTCTAATACAGTGCCTTTTCACCATTAAGAGACTCTTTGACATTTCTTAACTCATCACCCATGGAAGATAAAGTAAAATAACTAAAATTAGTTGGCCCATTGCCATACTTGTCAGGTCTCTTTCACTCACAAAGGCTCATCTTCAAATTTTGATCTTGATCAAATTGATCATGTTTGGGATGCATATTTTCATCAAGTCCTAATAACAAATTTTCATCTCCTTCATTGAGAATTTCTACATCAGCCCCCTATGAAAATTGTTCAACTTGATCTTCAGCCCCATATTGGAAATCCAAAATTGTTATATGTTGGACCTTTTATACTGATACAAATTCTTCATATTGATTTTCACAAGATTTCTCCTCCTTGAAGATCACATTCCAACTATGGTATGAAAATCCTCAAATAAAATCCACAACTTCTAGCCCTTGACTCCTTCTATATACCCAATAAAGATGCACTTGATTGATTTTTTCTCAATCCTTTTCCTATTCACCTTATATGCATGCATGTAATCCTCACACCCAAAAACCCTAAGATGTGAAACAAAGGGATTCTCTACACTCCAAGTCTCTCCAAGGGTCTTTTCACCCAAAACTGAACTAGGTGATCTTTTGGTCAAACAGTTTGTTGTAGCAACCACTTCATCCCAAAATATTTTCTCAAACCAACATCCACTTCCATGCTTTGTGCTTTCTCCATCAAGGTTCGATTCAACCTCTCAACAACACCATGTTACTCATGAGTATGAGGGGTGGTATTTTGCCTTGCAATACCATGATATTTGTAAAAAACCTTGAACTCATTGGAACTATATTGACCACTATAGTCACTTCTCAAATCCTTCACCTTCTTCCCACTTTTCTGTTCAACCAAGGCAACAAAGGTTTTAAATACTTCGAGCGCATCACTTTTCCTCCTCATGAATTAAACCCATGACTTCCATGAGAACTCATCGATGAAATTGATAAAATAGTGAGATCCTCTAATGGAGACCTCATCCATAGGCCCAAAAATATCATAATGCACCAACTCATGCACCTCTTGAGCTCTCTTGTTACTCAAGGAAAAATGAACTCTCTTCTTCTTTTAGAGCACACATGCCTCACAAAACTCAAAAGAGTCATTCACATTATCAATTCCATGGACAATCTTCTTAGTGAAAATCTCTCATAGGTTCTTTTCACCAAGATGCCCCATCTAACGATGCCACAACATGGTGTTCGATGTCTTCAACACTATCATTGATTTTTCATTTTTCATTGACACTGCATTGTGACTACCCATGACTTGAGTAGTCTTGTCCAACTTGTACAAAGTTCCAAGCCAAAACCCTTGGCCAAAAGCATAGCCCCTCGAACCGATTTACAACTCCCTTTAAAGGAAGATTGTATAAACACCTACATCAACCATTTGGCTCATTGAAAGTAAGTTTCGTTCCAATCTCAACACAAGTTGCACATTGGGAATCCGTTTTGTGAATCCATCTTTGTATTGGACTTTCACATTGCTATGTATGACAATTTCAGAACTAAAATTATCTCCAAGAAATATTTTTCCTCTATATGATTCTTCATAATCCATGAACCACTCCATGTGAGGAGTTATATGGAAGGAAGCTCTCAAATCAATCAACTATGCATCTTCATAGGCATTGGTTGAGAAACATGCCAAAGAGAGATACATGTTTCCCTCATGACTAGAAATCTAGGAAAATGAATCCTCATTATTTGCTTCTTTCTCCTTCGAAATATCAGCCTTACATTCGCTTTTCTTGTGCCCTGGCCCCTCTTTGATGGCACCTCCAACAAGTCAACTCTTGTCACTACCTATTTTTACTTGCATATCTTCCTCTAGATTTAGATTTCCTCCCACTAGATCTCCCATCATTTCACTCCTCAGAGAGACCCCTAGTCACCAAAGCTTCTGAATCAATGTTTATTTCAAAAGTTATTCTCCTCATCTCCCCTTGCAACAACTAACCTACAATCTCATCCAACTTGAGATTTCTACCTTTGTAGCTCCATTGATGGCAACTATTAAATTCTCCCTAGAATTCAGAAGACTACAAAGCAAGGCTATTTATCGCTCATTGTCCTTTACTTAGTCACCAATGACCTTGAGTTGATTAAGAAATGTAATGGAGGCATTAAGGTGATCTATAGCCCTATCACCATCCTTTATTTTTAGAGTGTACAACTTCTTCCATGGAAATATCAAATTCATGAGGGATTTAGCCTCATACAACGAGCCAAGCTTATCCCAAAGATTCTTTGTTGTAGTTTCTCCTAACACGTTCATTGATGCATAATCGAATAGATTAAGACCAATCAAGGCCATGGTCTTATTATTCATCTTGCCTCAATCCTCCTACTTTGCAGTGTCAAGCTTTGTGTCCTTTGTGCCAACTTCCTTCTACTCTCTTTCAATAAGCAAACATTCCATCTTCAATTTCCACTAATTGAAGTTGTGGTCATTGAATTTCTCACTGTTTGAATGTCTAGATGTTATTTCTCCTACCACATATATCTTCCCAAACTCTCACTGAAGCTAGCAACCTCAAAAAAATCATTGCTACAACAACACAACACTATCCGGTTTGAGCTCCATTACCTATACCTATGTCACAAGGTTTGCCAAACTTCAATCTGAAGGTTCAAAATTCGGTGAACCTAAAAAAAATTTGAGGTTCATTGAGGTTTGTCAAACCTCATGGCCGTTGACAAAGTCTGTAGCTTAAGCTCATAACCTTGTGTCCGAGTTTAATCTCGTAATATATCCCTGAAGTTTCCATGTCCATCGAAACATTTATTATATTCATTGATGTTTTATGTTATACTTCATTTTAAAATTTATATATATATATAGAGAGAGAGAGAGACTAACCTAATGCCAAACCTCAACCAAACCTAATTGTTGTCGAACCCAAACTCAAACCCAAACCATGTGACTTAGACCTAGACAATTAGATTTGTCTAGTTGTCCAATAAAGACCTCAAAACAAGGCCTCAACAACCCAATAGTTCACAAACCAAGTTTCCTTAGCTTGGCAACAAAGACTTCCCTTTGAAGCCAACAACCACTTTGATACTAATTATTAAACATTGAGAGCAACCTGTAAAAAATAGAGAAGAAACTACAGCACAAAAATAGTCAACATAAACACGAAATTCAAAATATTAGAAAACATAACAAAGAAACACTCATAGCGACAATTTTTCTTTTAAACAGGGAACAAATGATTTTTTGCCTTATTTTCTTTTCTTTTATAAAGAATGTAAAAACATAGAAACAACACCGCCCCTAAAATCAGAAATACAATTGGAAAACACCTTTGCTTCTAAAACACAAGAAAGCAATCCGGAGATTTCTTTACACATTTCATATACAATCAATGTAAACTGCTAGTTACACAGATAACGTAACTGGGCATACCCTAACACTCGAAAGAAACTCAACACACATTGTTATTGTTTTGTGACTTGTAAGTATAACTCAAACATCATAGAAGAAATTCACCTCTAAATTTACATTCTCTGTTGTCTCAGACAATCTCACACTCAAGCCATTTGTTGAGATAAAAAAACCGGGTCAAATGACGAAAAACCACAAACAGAAGTTCCATTACATTTTGTTGCATCAAATTCTCTTTGAAGATCAGTAAACTGCACACAGTTTGTCTACAGTTAGCAATTACAGAATTACAGACTGCAGATCTGCTAGCTTTGTTTTCTGATAAATCAAAAGGAAAACTCAAACTTCTGTATATCTGGAAGTCCATCTCTTAGTTTGTTTGAAAAGGAAGTAACTCAATAAACAAGATATGGGATCATGCACCAACAGACCAAAATAAGTACGTTTTTCCAACACCAGTCACTCAATGACTTGTATTAGTTACACACCTTTCAATCTGTTCCTGCTAGTAGTGAAAGTGGTGATGTTCCATCGGGTGTGAAGACTGGCCTCCTATCTGAGCTTCTGCTAGCATGTGAGATAGCAATAGAAGAGTCATGCTTGTATGAAGAAAACGCAACATTGAATTCATCAAAATGTTCACTTCTTGTAGGTGTGTCTGCCAAAGGAGGATCAGAAGGTAGCACAGGACGTGGTTTATCGACCCCAAGCATTTGCACTACTTCTCTCATGCTAGGTCGAGCTTCGGGATGAGGATGGGAACACAGCAAACCCAGTTCAAGAACGAGCCCAACTTCTTCAACAGGGTACTCATTAAGAAGTCTAGGATCAGCTGCTTGCAAAAGCTTTCCCTTGGAATGCAACTCCCGAACCCAGTCCACCAAGACTAATTCCTCGGGAGACGTGTTTGGCTCAATGGGTTTTCTTCCACAAGCTACTTCAAGCAATAAAGCCCCAAATGCAAACACATCAGTGCTTGTTGTGGCCTTACCAGTACGAGGAAGCTCTGGAGCAAGGTAGCCAATAGTTCCAACTACATGGCTGGTGTGAGGATTTGAACCATGTTCATATAAACGAGCAAGCCCAAAGTCTCCCAACCTACCATTCAAATCTTCATCTAATAATACATTGCTTGCTTTGACATCTCTATGGACTACTGTCTGCTCCCATTCTTCATGAAGATAAAGCAAAGCCAAAGAAACCCCTTTCAAAATTTTATACCTCTGTGACCAAGTCAACATATTCTGAGTACTCCCAAACAAGAGCTTGTCAAGACTACCATTTGGCATATAATCATAGACAAGCAGAAGATCTTCCTTATGCCTACACCAACCTTGAAGCTGAACTAAGTTCCTGTGCCGAAGCAGGCCAATGCTCGCAATCTCTGCAACAAATTCCCTCACCCCTTGCTTGGATTCATGCGAAACCCGCTTCACTGCAACTTCCCGCCCAGTGCTGGGAATAACACCCTTATAAACCCTCCCAAAACCTCCAATCCCCAGCAGCTCTTTGTCCCTGAATCCCTTTGTGGCCACTTTAAGTTCATTGTAGGGAAATCTATGAGGCCCATATTCAAGCTCCCATTCTTCAGTCACCTTACTCTGTCTAATCCTCCTAATAAGGTGAATTGTTGCCAGAGTTGCAACAGCCATGAGAGCCACAGCAGCTAATGATACCCCAATTCTGAACCTTCTCGTCTTCACCATAGAATTTGCATATGTGATCTCAGGAAGTTTTGAGAGTTTAAGGTCCTGTGCAGGCCCATTCATCCTGAAACTCCATCCGAGAATGCGATGAGCACTAGAAAGCAGCCCTGTGGATGCTGAGAAACCCACATACATATAATCAAGAAGGACATCCGAGAGTTTAACATGAATAGATATCAATGGCCGATTAGGTTTGGGCATACCCCCTGGTACAACACTTACATTAAGCCTATTCTCTGCACCATCAAAATCTATCCAGCACTGAATGCTCTTCTGAGCTTTCAGATTAAATTCTTGAACTGTCCCATTACTAGTTCTGTACCCAGCCGTTGTAGACATATTCGATATCAGACTGTTGATATCGATACCCACATGGTTATCATCAATATCCAAAAGCTCAAAATCCTTAGCAGTGTCGAACTCCACCGCAAATATATGATTAAAAGCTTTCCCATTGCTGGAAGCATTGAAGAGGCCGAGGTACTGACTGGGCAAAGCTTTCTGCAATCCCTTAAACGGGGATAACAGAAAGGCTATACCGTGGCCTCCAAGAGTCGGGTACCGGGGGGCAATAGACATAACGAAGGTGGTACTGAAAGAAAGAGTGGAATTATTCGAAGAATTCTTGAAGTGTAAGGGAAACGGATAGAGGGCATGGCCCAACATCAACTGTGTGACGTTCGTGAGCTCTAAGACTCCTGCAGAATTGATGTTGGCCATTCCAGCCAGGCTCAGATTACTGTTTCTGAATCCATTGAAAACAAAATCGTTGAATTGGGCCGACGCACAAATAGAATTCAAACAAAGAAAACACAGCCATGAAAACATCCGGGGCATTCGATGGAACGGCTTTGCAAGATATGATACAGGCTGATGGAGATCAAACGCAATGGACATTGCCAGTTTGACAAGCAAAAAAATATGTCCAGGCATTCAATTTATGTGCTTCATAAACTGCGTACTTGCCTTATCTAGTAACGATGGTTAGATTTAGGGACGACTTTACTCGGAGTCGAGCTGAGTTGTTCATTATTATTTTAATTCAGTTAATGTTTATCGTGACGACCTCCGCCTCAAGTCAATCTCTTGATCCTAATTTTCGTATTTTCTTGCTTGGTTGTGGAGTATATCTTACTTCTCTTTGTAATGACAAATGATTTTGTCATAAAAGTTAAGAAATAAATAAATGCCTTAGTGCTTTTGTGTGTGTCATAATTAAGAAAAAAAAATGCTTTAGTGTCCCAAAAAAAAAAAAATTAATGTTAAGTGAGTATATAAAACATTTTTCTTTTAATATTTTTTCTTAATAAATAATCATTTCTTTTTGGCACACTATTAATCATTAATCATTGAAACAATTTTCAAAACTGATTCTCCAAACTTACCACATCCTAACAAACATTTTCAAAATGAATATAAGCAATTTTCACAAATGACTCTGCAAAGCCACCACATCCTAACAAACATTTCTAAAATGAATATATACAAAGTATATAAAGTTAGACATTCCCAAATATTAATGTAATGGTTTAAAACTAATATTAATGTAATGGTTTAAAATTAATGTTCTACAATTTTAAAGAAGGGTGGCTCTCAAATGGATGCACCTTTCATAATAATTGTCATGGACACTCTTTCAATATGGTTTTTGTAAAGGATACTTGCAAAACAGATGTGTAACAATTTCTAGTCTTCTACATCATTGACACTTGCCATTTGTAATTTTATATTTAGTTAATTTGAATTTGATGGATAAGTTTTGATAAATCATTAACCACACAAACATTATCCATTGATAGGAAATCTTATAAGATCAAACATTGCATATTTTAGTGATCCTTTGAAACTCATTGTGTAGGTAACTTATTTGAAGAAATTGATTAATCTATAAAGGATCGAGTAAAAAATTCTAATATAACCAGAGTTTGTTGATGGTTATAGTGAGTCAACATCGAAAATTTCCTAAATAATAACATTAAATTATCGTTTGCAATATTCACAAATGATTTTGCAAACCCATCACACCCTAAAAGATGCTTTCAAAATGAATACACCACAAAGTAAGCATCTAAAGTCACACTTTGACACGTTGCCATGTACTAATGTAATGGTTCAAAACTAATTTCCTACAATTTTCAAGATGTCTCTCCAATGGATGAATCCCTATAAGCTTATTAGATTGAATTTTTTCATGGAAATTATTCCAATATGACTTAGAAAAAGGGCACACCCAAAATACCCAGTTAACTCTCTCTAACCTCCTACATTATTGGTACATGTCATTTGTAATTATATATTTAGCCTAACTTGAATTTGAAGGACAAGAATTGATAAATCACCAATGACACAAACACCCTCCACTAATATGAATCATATAAGACCAAACATTTCTTACCCTAGTGATCCACTGAAACTCTTTGTTTAAATTACTTGAAGAGATTGTTCGATTTGTGAAGGATTGAATAAAAAATTCTAATAGAACTAGAATTTGTCAATGACTATAGTGAGGCGACATCAAAAGTTTCCTAAATATTAACATTAAATAAGTGTGCAAGTTGGAAAGACAATGTTAGTTGGAATAACTCAGTAAGTCATAAAATTAAATGAACCAAATCTCCTGGATCAAAAGTCAACATAACCAATTCCAACAAACCAAGGGAAACCGGCCACTATGGAATACAAGTCGGCAAAGTTCCTTTTGACATGGCATTAGTCAATCCCATATTCAATATGAAGTCAAATATCAATCAATGAAATCTAAATCAACGACGAGCAATAGTGCAATTGATAATGAACCACCCATAAAAGTCAGTTAGACACCCATTGACTAACCATAATTTAATTGCAACCAAAATTAACTAATCATTAATCATCTCGATGAGAGTTGAAGTAAAACTGTCATTGAAATTTACAAGATAACAAATTCAAAAGAGACCAATAATGAAAGGTAAGCCAAAATTACATATGTTGAATGGGTGATGCCACAATGATAGGCATTTAATAAATTACCAGTGGAGATATTGCTAAGAAAAAAGTTGGGCCAATGAAACCTCCAACATAATGATTTCTTGATTGAAGATAGTTGGAGCATAAACATTTAGGAACTCAATAGGGTCAAGATTCAATGAGTTGGTTTTCTAATTCAAAGTCAATTTTAAAGTTTGGAATTTGAGTGCACTATTTTGGATGAACCAATATGGAGATAGACTTGAAGACATATGAGCTTGGATGAAGTTTGGATAGAAACACGAGTTGTGCATTAGTGTGAGACAAACCTTATCTCACAGTCATTTATTGTTATAATCTATATTGTAAGACAAAAGGGTAGTTTCCCCTTTAATGAAAACACAAAAATAAATGTAATTGTTGAATTGAAGCTTAATCACTATCTGGAGCTTTCATTACCCATGGGTTTTTTTCGAGTTTAAAACATTGCATCCTATTATGTAATTATATGCACATTTTACATTCTATGTTGTTAAGTTGTGCTTGCAATTAGTCAATAGGTTATTAAATCCATTTTGTGAGTGCCATTGGGAGCTACTAACTCACCTATTAGGAATAATGTATAAAATTAGTATGATTGCACTTTACGGTTATAAGTAGACAAACTAAGACTCTTAAATTGCTAAAGTCTGTGCATAGCTTAGATCTGAAGATAGTTCGTAGTAGGTGGAGAACCTCTACAAGGACCTTTAACTCACGGGACTAAGCAGTTCAAAGATCAAGCAATTAGAATCTGAGAAGGCATATGATGTGGAGAAACAATAGTTTCAAGATGGTTTATCTAGAATGGAGGAAAATACAACAAATATATAAACCTTAATTGATCAATTGTTAAAGTTGGAAATTTAGTTTCAATATGGTTTATGTGCATAGCATAGATCTGAAGATAGTTCGTAGTAGGTGGAGAACCTCTACAAGGACCTTTAGCTCACGGGACTAAGCAGTTCAAAGATCAAGCAATTAGAATATGAGAAGGCATATGATGTGGAGAAACAATAGTTTCAAGATGGTTTATCTAGAATGGAGGAAAATACAACAAATATATAAACCTTAATTGATCAATTGTTAAAGTTGGAAATTTAG
>JZKD02S2431096.1:272590-287232 GCA_000966675.3 Picea glauca
CTAAATTTCCAACTTTAACAATTGATCAATTAAGGTTTATATATTTGTTGTATTTTCCTCCATTCTAGATAAACCATCTTGAAACTATTGTTTCTCCACATCATATGCCTTCTCAGATTCTAATTGCTTGATCTTTGAACTGCTTAGTCCCGTGAGTTAAAGGTCCTTGTAGAGGTTCTCCACCTACTACGAACTATCTTCAGATCTAAGCTATGCACAGACTTTAGCAATTTAAGAGTCTTAGTTTGTCTACTTATAACCGTAAAGTGCAATCATACTAATTTTATACATTATTCCTAATAGGTGAGTTAGTAGCTCCCAATGGCACTCACAAAATGGATTTAATAACCTATTGACTAATTGCAAGCACAACTTAACAACATAGAATGTAAAATGTGCATATAATTACATAATAGGATGCAATGTTTTAAACTCGAAAAAAACCCATGGGTAATGAAAGCTCCAGATAGTGATTAAGCTTCAATTCAACAATTACATTTATTTTTGTGTTTTCATTAAAGGGGAAACTACCCTTTTGTCTTACAATATAGATTATAACAATAAATGACTGTGAGATAAGGTTTGTCTCACACTAATGCACAACTCGTGTTTCTATCCAAACTTCATCCAAGCTCATATGTCTTCAAGTCTATCTCCATATTGGTTCATCCAAAATAGTGCACTCAAATTCCAAACTTTAAAATTGACTTTGAATTAGAAAACCAACTCATTGAATCTTGACCCTATTGAGTTCCTAAATGTTTATGCTCCAACTATCTTCAATCAAGAAATCATTATGTTGGAGGTTTCATTGGCCCAACTTTTTTCTTAGCAATATCTCCACTGGTAATTTATTAAATGCCTATCATTGTGGCATCACCCATTCAACATATGTAATTTTGGCTTACCTTTCATTATTGGTCTCTTTTGAATTTGTTATCTTGTAAATTTCAATGACAGTTTTACTTCAACTCTCATCGAGATGATTAATGATTAGTTAATTTTGGTTGCAATTAAATTATGGTTAGTCAATGGGTGTCTAACTGACTTTTATGGGTGGTTCATTATCAATTGCACTATTGCTCGTCGTTGATTTAGATTTCATTGATTGATATTTGACTTCATATTGAATATGGGATTGACTAATGCCATGTCAAAAGGAACTTTGCCGACTTGTATTCCATAGTGGCCGGTTTCCCTTGGTTTGTTGGAATTGGTTATGTTGACTTTTGATCCAGGAGATTTGGTTCATTTAATTTTATGACTTACTGAGTTATTCCAACTAACATTGTCTTTCCAACTTGCACACTTATTTAATGTTAATATTTAGGAAACTTTTGATGTCGCCTCACTATAGTCATTGACAAATTCTAGTTCTATTAGAATTTTTTATTCAATCCTTCACAAATCGAACAATCTCTTCAAGTAATTTAAACAAAGAGTTTCAGTGGATCACTAGGGTAAGAAATGTTTGGTCTTATATGATTCATATTAGTGGAGGGTGTTTGTGTCATTGGTGATTTATCAATTCTTGTCCTTCAAATTCAAGTTAGGCTAAATATATAATTACAAATGACATGTACCAATAATGTAGGAGGTTAGAGAGAGTTAACTGCGTATTTTGGGTGTGCCCTTTTTCTAAGTCATATTGGAATAATTTCCATGAAAAAATTCAATCTAATAAGCTTATAGGGGTTCATCCATTGGAGAGACATCTTGAAAATGGTAGGAAATTAGTTTTGAACTATTACATTAGTACTTGGCAATGTGTTAGAGTGTGACTTTAGATGCTTACTTTATGGTGTATTCATTTTGAAAGCATTTGTTAGGGTGTGATGGGTTTGCAAAATCATCTGCGAATATTGCAAACGATAATTTAATGTCATTATTTAGGAAATGTTCAATGTTGACTCACTATAACCATCAATAAACTCTGGTTATATTATAATTTTTTACTCAATCCTTTATAGATTAATCGATTTCTTCAAATAAATTACCTAAACAATGACTTTCAATGAATCACTAAGATATGCAATGTTTGGTCTTATAAGATTTCCTATCAATTTGTGTGGTTAACGATTCATCAAAACTTCCATCAAATTCAAGTTGACTAAATATAAAAATACAAATGACATGTGTCAATGATGTAGAAAACTAGAGATTGTCATGTGTCAATGATGTAGAAAACTAAAGATTGTTAAACATCTATTTTGGAAATATCTTTTAGAAAACCAAAACCATATTGGAAGAGTGTCCATAACAATTATTATGTAATCAACTTATAAGGGTGCATCCATATGAGAGCCACCATTCTTTAAAATTGTAAAACATTAGTTTTAAACCATTATATTAATATTTATACATTTCTCTTATATATGCTCCACCCCCATTATATTAATATATATGCTCCACCCTCATTATATTAATATTTGGGAATCTCTCTAGACACTAACTTTATATGCTTTGTATATAAATGTTTGTTAGGATGTGGTGGCTTTGGAAAGTCATTTGTGAAAATGGCTTATATTCATTTTGAAAATGTTGGTTAGGATGTGGTGAGTTTGGAGAATCATTTTTGAAAATTGAATCATCTTTGAAAATTGCTTCAATGATAAGTGTCCCAAAGAAATGATTATTTACTAAGAGAAAACATTAAAAAAAATTAAAAAAATATGTTTTATAAGCTCACTTATCCCTCATTGGTTTTTTTTGTTTTTTTCTCAACTTTTATGACACAAAAGCATTTCTCATTACACAGTGAAGTAATGATATTCTCTACGACCAAGCAAGGAAATACGAAAATTAGGATCAAGCGATTGACTTGAGGCGGAGGTCATGGTCACGATAAACATTAACTGAATTAAAATAATGAACAACTCAGCTCGACTCCGAGTAAAGTCGTCCCTAGATCTAACCATGGTTATTAGATAACCCAAATACGCAGCTTATGAAGCTAACAAGCAAACGAACATCAACACATTAAATATAATCGCACATAAATTGAATGCTTGGACATATTTTTTTCCTTTGTCAAACTGGCAATGGCCATTGCGTTTGATCTCCACCATCCTGTATCCTATCCAGCAAAGCCGTTCCATCGAATGCCCCAGATGTTTTCATGGCTGTGTTTTCTTTGTTTGAATTCTATTTGTGCGTTGGCCCAATTCAACGACTTTGTTTTTAATGGATTCAGAAACAGTAATCTGAGCCTGGCTGGAATGGCCAACATCAATCCTGCGGGAGTCTTAGAGCTTACAAACGTCACACAGTTGATGTTGGGCCATGCCCTCTATCCGTTTCCCTTACACTTCAAGAATTCTTCGAATAATTCCACTCTTTCTTTCAGTACCACCTTCGTTATGTCTATTGTCCCGCGGTACCCGACTCTTGGAGGCCACGGTATAGCCTTTCTGTTATCCCCGTTTAAGGGATTGCAGAAAGCTTTGCCCAGTCAGTACCTCGGCCTCTTCAATGCTACCAGCAATGGGAAAGCTTTTAATCATATATTTGCGGTGGAGTTCGACACTGCTAAGGATTTTGAGCTTTTGGATATTGATGATAACCATGTGGGTATCGATATCAACAGTCTGATATCGAATATGTCTACAACGGCTGGGTACAGAACTAGTAATGGGACAGTTCAAGAATTTAATCTGAAAGCTCAGAAGAGCATTCAGTGCTGGATAGATTTTGATGGTGCAGAGAATAGGCTTAATGTAAGTGTTGTACCAGGGGGTATGCCCAAACCTAATCGGCCATTGATATCTATTCATGTTAAACTCTCGGATGTCCTTCTTGATTATATGTATGTGGGTTTCTCAGCATCCACAGGGCTGCTTTCTAGTGCTCATCGCATTCTCGGATGGAGTTTCAGGATGAATGGGCCTGCACAGGACCTTAAACTCTCAAAACTTCCTGAGATCACATATGCAAATTCTATGGTGAAGACGAGAAGGTTCAGAATTGGGGTATCATTAGCTGCTGTGGCTCTCATGGCTGTTGCAACTCTGGCAACAATTCACCTTATTAGGAGGATTAGACAGAGTAAGGTGACTGAAGAATGGGAGCTTGAATATGGGCCTCATAGATTTCCCTACAATGAACTTAAAGTGGCCACAAAGGGATTCAGGGACAAAGAGCTGCTGGGGATTGGAGGTTTTGGGAGGGTTTATAAGGGTGTTATTCCCAGCACTGGGCGGGAAGTTGCAGTGAAGCGGGTTTCGCATGAATCCAAGCAAGGGGTGAGGGAATTTGTTGCAGAGATTGCGAGCATTGGCCTGCTTCGGCACAGGAACTTAGTTCAGCTTCAAGGTTGGTGTAGGCATAAGGAAGATCTTCTGCTTGTCTATGATTATATGCCAAATGGTAGTCTTGACAAGCTCTTGTTTGGGAGTACTCAGAATATGTTGACTTGGTCACAGAGGTATAAAATTTTGAAAGGGGTTTCTTTGGCTTTGCTTTATCTTCATGAAGAATGGGAGCAGACAGTAGTCCATAGAGATGTCAAAGCAAGCAATGTATTATTAGATGAAGATTTGAATGGTAGGTTGGGAGACTTTGGGCTTGCTCGTTTATATGAACATGGTTCAAATCCTCACACCAGCCATGTAGTTGGAACTATTGGCTACCTTGCTCCAGAGCTTCCTCGTACTGGTAAGGCCACAACAAGCACTGATGTGTTTGCATTTGGGGCTTTATTGCTTGAAGTAGCTTGTGGAAGAAAACCCATTGAGCCAAACACGTCTCCCGAGGAATTAGTCTTGGTGGACTGGGTTCGGGAGTTGCATTCCAAGGGAAAGCTTTTGCAAGCAGCTGATCCTAGACTTCTTAATGAGTACCCTGTTGAAGAAGTTGGGCTCGTTCTTGAACTGGGTTTGCTGTGTTCCCATCCTCATCCCGAAGCTCGACCTAGCATGAGAGAAGTAGTGCAAATGCTTGGGGTCGATAAACCACGTCCTGTGCTACCTTCTGATCCTCCTTTGGCAGACACACCTACAAGAAGTGAACATTTTGATGAATTCAATGTTGCGTTTTCTTCATACAAGCATGACTCTTCTATTGCTATCTCACATGCTAGCAGAAGCTCAGATAGGAGGCCAGTCTTCACACCCGATGGAACATCACCACTTTCACTACTAGCAGGAACAGATTGAAAGGTGTGTAACTAATACAAGTCATTGAGTGACTGGTGTTGGAAAAACGTACTTATTTTGGTCTGTTGGTGCATGATCCCATATCTTGTTTATTGAGTTACTTCCTTTTCAAACAAACTAAGAGATGGACTTCCAGATATACAGAAGTTTGAGTTTTCCTTTTGATTTATCAGAAAACAAAGCTAGCAGATCTGCAGTCTGTAATTCTGTAATTGCTAACTGTAGACAAACTGTGTGCAGTTTACTGATCTTCAAAGAGAATTTGATGCAACAAAATGTAATGGAACTTCTGTTTGTGGTTTTTCGTCATTTGACCCGGTTTTTTTATCTCAACAAATGGCTTGAGTGTGAGATTGTCTGAGACAACAGAGAATGTAAATTTAGAGGTGAATTTCTTCTATGATGTTTGAGTTATACTTACAAGTCACAAAACAATAACAATGTGTGTTGAGTTTCTTTCGAGTGTTAGGGTATGCCCAGTTACGTTATCTGTGTAACTAGCAGTTTACATTGATTGTATATGAAATGTGTAAAGAAATCTCCGGATTGCTTTCTTGTGTTTTAGAAGCAAAGGTGTTTTCCAATTGTATTTCTGATTTTAGGGGCGGTGTTGTTTCTATGTTTTTACATTCTTTATAAAAGAAAAGAAAATAAGGCAAAAAATCATTTGTTCCCTGTTTAAAAGAAAAATTGTCGCTATGAGTGTTTCTTTGTTATGTTTTCTAATATTTTGAATTTCGTGTTTATGTTGACTATTTTTGTGCTGTAGTTTCTTCTCTATTTTTTACAGGTTGCTCTCAATGTTTAATAATTAGTATCAAAGTGGTTGTTGGCTTCAAAGGGAAGTCTTTGTTGCCAAGCTAAGGAAACTTGGTTTGTGAACTATTGGGTTGTTGAGGCCTTGTTTTGAGGTCTTTATTGGACAACTAGACAAATCTAATTGTCTAGGTCTAAGTCACATGGTTTGGGTTTGAGTTTGGGTTCGACAACAATTAGGTTTGGTTGAGGTTTGGCATTAGGTTAGTCTCTCTCTCTCTCTATATATATATATAAATTTTAAAATGAAGTATAACATAAAACATCAATGAATATAATAAATGTTTCGATGGACATGGAAACTTCAGGGATATATTACGAGATTAAACTCGGACACAAGGTTATGAGCTTAAGCTACAGACTTTGTCAACGGCCATGAGGTTTGACAAACCTCAATGAACCTCAAATTTTTTTTAGGTTCACCGAATTTTGAACCTTCAGATTGAAGTTTGGCAAACCTTGTGACATAGGTATAGGTAATGGAGCTCAAACCGGATAGTGTTGTGTTGTTGTAGCAATGATTTTTTTGAGGTTGCTAGCTTCAGTGAGAGTTTGGGAAGATATATGTGGTAGGAGAAATAACATCTAGACATTCAAACAGTGAGAAATTCAATGACCACAACTTCAATTAGTGGAAATTGAAGATGGAATGTTTGCTTATTGAAAGAGAGTAGAAGGAAGTTGGCACAAAGGACACAAAGCTTGACACTGCAAAGTAGGAGGATTGAGGCAAGATGAATAATAAGACCATGGCCTTGATTGGTCTTAATCTATTCGATTATGCATCAATGAACGTGTTAGGAGAAACTACAACAAAGAATCTTTGGGATAAGCTTGGCTCGTTGTATGAGGCTAAATCCCTCATGAATTTGATATTTCCATGGAAGAAGTTGTACACTCTAAAAATAAAGGATGGTGATAGGGCTATAGATCACCTTAATGCCTCCATTACATTTCTTAATCAACTCAAGGTCATTGGTGACTAAGTAAAGGACAATGAGCGATAAATAGCCTTGCTTTGTAGTCTTCTGAATTCTAGGGAGAATTTAATAGTTGCCATCAATGGAGCTACAAAGGTAGAAATCTCAAGTTGGATGAGATTGTAGGTTAGTTGTTGCAAGGGGAGATGAGGAGAATAACTTTTGAAATAAACATTGATTCAGAAGCTTTGGTGACTAGGGGTCTCTCTGAGGAGTGAAATGATGGGAGATCTAGTGGGAGGAAATCTAAATCTAGAGGAAGATATGCAAGTAAAAATAGGTAGTGACAAGAGTTGACTTGTTGGAGGTGCCATCAAAGAGGGGCCAGGGCACAAGAAAAGCGAATGTAAGGCTGATATTTCGAAGGAGAAAGAAGCAAATAATGAGGATTCATTTTCCTAGATTTCTAGTCATGAGGGAAACATGTATCTCTCTTTGGCATGTTTCTCAACCAATGCCTATGAAGATGCATAGTTGATTGATTTGAGAGCTTCCTTCCATATAACTCCTCACATGGAGTGGTTCATGGATTATGAAGAATCATATAGAGGAAAAATATTTCTTGGAGATAATTTTAGTTCTGAAATTGTCATACATAGCAATGTGAAAGTCCAATACAAAGATGGATTCACAAAACGGATTCCCAATGTGCAACTTGTGTTGAGATTGGAACGAAACTTACTTTCAATGAGCCAAATGGTTGATGTAGGTGTTTATACAATCTTCCTTTAAAGGGAGTTGTAAATCGGTTCGAGGGGCTATGCTTTTGGCCAAGGGTTTTGGCTTGGAACTTTGTACAAGTTGGACAAGACTACTCAAGTCATGGGTAGTCACAATGCAGTGTCAATGAAAAATGAAAAATCAATGATAGTGTTGAAGACATCGAACACCATGTTGTGGCATCGTTAGATGGGGCATCTTGGTGAAAAGAACCTATGAGAGATTTTCACTAAGAAGATTGTCCATGGAATTGATAATGTGAATGACTCTTTTGAGTTTTGTGAGGCATGTGTGCTCTAAAAGAAGAAGAGAGTTCATTTTTCCTTGAGTAACAAGAGAGCTCAAGAGGTGCATGAGTTGGTGCATTATGATATTTTTGGGCCTATGGATGAGGTCTCCATTAGAGGATCTCACTATTTTATCAATTTCATCGATGAGTTCTCATGGAAGTCATGGGTTTAATTCATGAGGAGGAAAAGTGATGCGCTCGAAGTATTTAAAACCTTTGTTGCCTTGGTTGAACAGAAAAGTGGGAAGAAGGTGAAGGATTTGAGAAGTGACTATAGTGGTCAATATAGTTCCAATGAGTTCAAGGTTTTTTACAAATATCATGGTATTGCAAGGCAAAATACCACCCCTCATACTCATGAGTAACATGGTGTTGTTGAGAGGTTGAATCGAACCTTGATGGAGAAAGCACAAAGCATGGAAGTGGATGTTGGTTTGAGAAAATATTTTGGGATGAAGTGGTTGCTACAACAAACTGTTTGACCAAAAGATCACCTAGTTCAGTTTTGGGTGAAAAGACCCTTGGAGAGACTTGGAGTGTAGAGAATCCCTTTGTTTCACATCTTAGGGTTTTTGGGTGTGAGGATTACATGCATGCATATAAGGTGAATAGGAAAAGGATTGAGAAAAAATCAATCAAGTGCATCTTTATTGGGTATATAGAAGGAGTCAAGGGCTAGAAGTTGTGGATTTTATTTGAGGATTTTCATACCATAGTTGGAATGTGATCTTCAAGGAGGAGAAATCTTGTGAAAATCAATATGAAGAATTTGTATCAGTATAAAAGGTCCAACATATAACAATTTTGGATTTCCAATATGGGGCTGAAGATCAAGTTGAACAATTTTCATAGGGGGCTGATGTAGAAATTCTCAATGAAGGAGATGAAAATTTGTTATTAGGACTTGATGAAAATATGCATCCCAAACATGATCAATTTGATCAAGATCAAAATTTGAAGATGAGCCTTTGTGAGTGAAAGAGACCTGACAAGTATGGCAATGGGCCAACTAATTTTAGTTATTTTACTTTATCTTCCATGGGTGATGAGTTAAGAAATGTCAAAGAGTCTCTTAATGGTGAAAAGGCACTGTATTAGAAGTGAGCCATGGAGAAAGAAATGACAGCCTTGGAATAGAACCAGAGGCTTGGCATTTGCAAGTCTTAACTGAAGGAAGGAATGAGGTTGGATGCAAATCCATGGGCATTCAAGAAGTATAATGTAGATGGTTATGTGGAGTGGTACAAGGCTCATTTGGTAGCAAATGGATACTCGAGTGGAATGTGCTAATTATGAGAAGACCTCTCCAGTAGTCAAGATGGCCTCTATTAGGCCATTGTTGGAATTAACAACTACTTATGATTTAGAAATGGTGAAAATGGACATGAAGACAATGTTTCTTCACAGTGGCCCTTTAAGAAGAAACCTTCATGAAGCAACCAAAACGATTTGTGGTAGAAGGGAGAGAGGACATGATGTGCCAGTTGAAGAGATCATTATATGGCTTGAAGTAGTTCCCAAGACACTGATACCAATGGTTTGACAGACATGTTATCGGAAAAGGGTCTAAAAGAAGTGAAACAAACCATTGCGTTTACTTCAAGTGAGAAAGTAACAACTTCATTATTCTAGTCTTAGTAGTTGATGAAATTATTTTGATTGGTGATTGTAAGAAGCTAGTCAAGAAAACTAAGCCCCTTTTGTCACGTGAGTTTGACATGAATGAATTAGGTGAGTTGTACTATTGTTTGGGAATTGAGGTGAAAAGAGATGACCAAAGCATGGAGTTATATATCATCCAAATAAAATATGTGGAAAACACACTTGAACTCTTGAGGATGGATAAATGTAAACCAACTTGCACTCCATCTCACTATGGAACTGATTTTATCAACTAACATTAGTCCTAAGAGAAAACAAGTGTAAGACAAGATGGAAAAGGTGTCATATGCTAGCGCAGTTGGTAGCCTTATGTATGCATTGGCATGCACAAGACTAGATATTACACATGTAGTGGGAGTTGTAAGTAGGTATATGCAAAATCCAAGGATAGATCATTGATCATTTTTTCAAAGGACTCTATTTAAGTACCTATGGGACACCAATGACTATGTTATTTTTTATCAAGGAGATGGAAGCAATGATCTTCATATGCATGGGTTTGTTGATGCTAACTAGGAAAGTGATGTAGACAATGCAAAGTCCACTAGAGAATATATATTTACATTGTTTGAAGGAGATGTGAGTTGAAAGAGTAAGAGGCAACAACTGGTTTCCCCTAATACTAGCGCAAAGTACATTACAACTTTATAGGCTTCCAAGGAAGTCATTTGGTTGCAATAGTTATGTAGCGATATTAGAATTGTACATGGGCCCATGCCTACTTGTTATGACAATCAAAGTGCAATTTCTCTATCAAATAATCCCAAGTTTCATCCACGAACAAAGCATATTAGGGTGAAATTCCACTACATTAGAGAGGTGGTGGATCCAATGAGGTAACTATACTCAAAATTAGGACTCGAGATAATGTGATAGATTATTTAATTGAGGAAAACGATGGAATGAAATTTCCTTGGTGTTGGGGAAAAGTGGGGATTCAACCTTGGTTAATGTAACTACCAAGTGAGATATTATTAGGATATTGCCAATTTCATCATATGTGTAACTAACAGTTTCCATTTGTATATAGAATGTATAAAGAAATCCTTGGATCACATTCTTATGCTTTAGAAAAAAAATTGTTTCCTAATATCAAGGGCAGTGTTGTTTCTAGGTTTGCACATTCTTTACCAAAAAAAGAAAACAAAGAAGACAATCATGTGTCTCCAATGGAAAATTAAAACAAAACACAAAAAAAACTTCTTTGTTGTTGTGTGTTCTTCTTGTATGGTTGTTTAAATATTTTAAATTTCCTATTTATGTTGAATATATTTGTGTCGTAGATTATTCTCCATTTGTTGCAGGTTTCTCTCTCGGTTTAACATCCATTAAAATGGACTCACACATTTTTTAATCATTTTTGTATGAATGTAAATTGAAAAACAATAGGAATGTTTAGTTGACATATATATTTTGTTTGTTTAACAAACAAAAGTGAACATAAAATTCTAGCAATAATAACATATATGTGTCAGTTTTCTTCACTCTCCAATAAGGAAGTTCAATACAAACCCAAGTTTGGTAACACCAAGTCTAGAAACCACTCAATTTCATATCTAATTGGTCCTTTAAGAGGAATCTCTTTTATGTCCAAAAAAACTTCATGATATCTCATCAATAGTTTACCAAACTTCTTTTTTTCCTCAACAAAGCAATTGCCTTCTAAAAGTTATGTTTGGTTATTATTTTCCTTTGGCTTCTATTAGGGACCTAACCTCCCTAACCCCTCATGTAGGTAGAATAATATATTTTCCATGTAATATAGGCCGACATTAGTTATTAAGGCCTATTTAATAATGTGAACAAGTCTAATGTAAAAAGACTAAATAGAATCTTCCACTTCTAGAAAGATCTTCTTCTATAATGTTCTTTAGAAGATATAATTAATATAAATAAGAGTAGGAGGCATGAGAAAGTCTTGTCTTGAGAATTATTGTAATATAGTTTTTCTTTGCTGGAGGTTTCCCCCTTGAAGAAGCAAGTGAACATTGATTTCTATCAATAAAGGTATAATTTTTGGTGTGTTGGCTCTATACTTTTTGTTGTTCCACCAGTAATTGGTGCTATATTTCTGTTTATGCTATTTATAATACATCTAGTACCTAACAAGTGGTATCATAGCACTTTCCTCCACGAAAATTATGGGAATTTTTTTTCCAGGGTAGAAACGTGTACTGTTGATGACTTTAAAGCACAAAAATTTGTCCCTCAGGGAGTAAAACTACGGTGGGGAAGACTACATGCAAAAAATATAGATGGTTTCACGGGGTTACTTAGAAACAAATGTTTCACCTTGTTGGAAACCTCTGTAACCGATGTTGGTACCCCTCGAGTAGTACTGCAGTAGACAAAATCTGAAGACAATCATCATTGCCACATACTGTCAGGTATATTGGGAGTCCCCTAGGTCTCTTGAAACCATCTCTAGATCAGTCGACCAGTCGCCTAACTATTATAGTGACACTGAGAAAAACACTCGGGAAGATACTCTCTAGTACTTGGGTAATCGAGTAGTATGGTTAACGGTACGGTCGATCCTCCTCAGTTCGTGCCTTGAGATATTGGGTCGAGTATTACTGTTCGACCCTGCACGTATAACAAAGGGAAAACCCGTGTCTATAGAAACCCTGTAAACCCTAACGCTTGGGACAAAAACATAACAGAAAGGGAACATACATGTTAAGTACCAAAGATATACAAATATAATCACTACAAGTGATACCAAGAACAATATGAAAAATCTCCTTTATTATTACCAAAATCCTTATGGTAGGGAAACACCATACAATGGATCCTATTGTTGAAGAGATCCTCTCATGTTCACTTGCCTCTTCGAGGGGGAAACGTCCTAATGAGCTACATGCTCCAAATATAATACTTCTCTTCACATCCCATTACATTGTTTGAACCCTTTTAAATAGTGCTATCAACCATCTAAGAACATTCTAGAGGAGACACCTTTTAGAAGTAGAACATTCTAGTAAGTTCTCTTACATTTATTATGTTTATATTAATATATCTAACTACCATAGTGAGTCTTATTTAATAATATAGTGGATCTAGTCCACCTTACATTGAATGAACTCCACTATTATCACTATGGGCTCTTTGGGCCCCCCACTACCTCTCTAGCTACACTACATTCCCTCCCCCTTATGAAAGCGTTGTTCTCAACGCTTGCTATGAGGGTGTACAACCATATACCAAGGTCCCATGGATAAGTGTGGACCATAGTGCTGAAGTAGACTGGAGAACCGGGGTCCCATGTAGAAATGAAAGCCACCATGTTGAAGTAGTCCAACCCCCATTTAAACCTGGGTCCCATGTCCAAGTGCTCATGTGAACTCCACACAAAAGATATTGGAACTCGATAACCAACTAAAAATCATGCTCCAAATACTGACACTGGTCATGTGGATCCAAATAAGTAGATCCATTCACATAGTGGGAAAGGGGCGAAGCTGAATTTAGATGGAACAATACCATTGTAGAATATGCAAGATGGACACTGGTAGTCATAACTGGTTCTTCATTTGTCACATTGTAGGATGTGTCTCTTAGTATGAAAGAAAGCAAGCAAAGAAGTTATTGTGGAGTCTAAAGTTGAATTAGAGGTCGAGTCTATAGAAGGAGATAAAGAAAAGCCACAAGAAGGACACAATAAAGACACCAAAGAGATCATTGAATCAAAGGCACACTATGTTGCAGAGTTAAAGAGAAAAGAACCGATTCCTACAATTGTTGTATATCGTCATCCACACCATATAGAGAAACAACATTCATCAAGGCAAAGGCGTGAGCATCAACACACTTATGAACTAGCATGGAAATAGAAAAGAAACCAGTCAAGAGGAACATGGAGGACTACCAACACTGTAGGATGACATCAGGATAGAGAAACAATCCCATGGAACCACATACACGATAAGGATCAAGATCAGGGTGGCAAGGCAACAGTTGGACATCATGTTCATCTTTCATTAGGATGAATGGATGGTTGTACTTAGTACCAATTGGCTACATTTCTTAGTCGATCATATTGTATGGTTTCTTCTCATGTTTCAAGGATGAAACATGTGAAGGGAGATGGAATGTAGTATACCTAGGGAGGTAATATGGGGTACCTAGGAAGGCACCCAATGGGAATGTGGTTATGTATTATTAGTGGAGACCATTCAATGTAAGGTCAACTAGGTCCACTATTAAATAAGGCTCACAATGGTAGTTATATCAATATGAACATAATAAATGTGAGAATGCTTTCTAGAAGGTTCCACCTACTAGAAGGTTCCTCTTGTAGAATGTTCCTAGGAGATATAGAGTGCTATATAAAGAAGTGTAAGAAATGTATTGGAGCATAGTGAAGAATATTGGGAATGTATCAAGCATTGTTTGAGGAGAGTTATCATTCTTTAATGATTAATATATTGTGTTACCCTACCTCAATTGTTTTGACTATTTCTTGTGTTCAATATTTGGTGAATGGATTGGTTTATTCTTGTTGAGATTAAGGGTTTCTTTTAAGATATATTTGTATATCTATTTTGGTACTAAACCATACGAGATCTATTTCCGAGAAACTTGGTTGCGAAATTCCTACAGAAATTTTCATGTTAACTCTTTGGGCCATTCGTCACTACAATATTCTCTAGGATGGAGTATAACTCTGCAGGAGTAAAAAACCGAGTATAGTGGTCCTGTCGACACCCTTATTCGGGACTTATTCCATTGGATTCCTCTCTTTTCCCTTATTTTCGTGGTGCCTATCATTTTTAAACCTTTTTTTTTCTTTTTTTCTGTGTACTCGACCCCCTTCCCAAAACCCTTATTTGGGACCTATCTCATTGGATTCCCCTCTTCTCCCTAATCGTTATGGTACCTATCACTTATCATTTTTTTTTTGTGGATCTTCCCAGCCTTCCCTGCACCATTATTTGGAACCTATTTCATTGACTTCCTCTCTTTGAATTGATCATCGTGGTACCATTCACTAGTAACCCATTTTTTGTCTGGACCTACCTG
>JZKD02S2431096.1:292193-313321 GCA_000966675.3 Picea glauca
GCACCTTCCACATTCCAAGGGTTGATGAATTCCATTTTCAAGCCCTTCCTTCGAAAATTTGTGTTAGTATTTTTTTATGATATACTAATTTATAGCAAGTCTTGGGAGGATCATGCGTGACATGTTGACAAGGTGCTACAACTACTAAAGGAGAAACAACTATATGCCAAACCGTCCAAATGTTTCTTTGGGGTGAAGGAGGTAGATTATTTGGGTCATATTGTATCTCATGAAGGTTTCAAGGTAGACCCTAACAAGATTAAGGCCATGATGGATTGGTCGATTCCCAAAACATTGAAGAATCTTAGAGGATTTTTGGGTTTGACAGGTTATTATTGCAAGTTTGTTCAAAACTATGGGAGAATAGAAACACCTTTAACAACACTAACTAATAAGGATGTATTTTCATGGACTCCAGAGGAAACTAAAGATTTTGAACAACTTAAAGAGGTGATGTGTAAAGCTCCTATATTGACCACACCGAACTTCACAAAATCCTTTATTGTGGAATGTGATGCCTTGGGAAATGGCATTGGTGTTGTCCTAATGCAAGAAGGAAGGCCCCTAGATTTTGAAAGTCGGCCACTCAATGGAAAGGACTTACATAAACCCATTTATGAGAAGGAAATGATGGAAATACCATTTATGAGAAGGAAATGATGGAAATACTACATGCATTGAATAAATGACGCCCTTACCTAATAGGTAGGCACTTCAAGGTCAAAACATATCATGATAGTCTTAAATACTTCTTGGAACAAAGATTATCTTCAGAAGAACAACAAAAATGGGTGACCAAGATATTGGGTTATGATTTTGAAATCATCTATAAAAAAGGGAAGAAAAATGTTGTGGAAGATGCACTCTCAAGAAAGGATGAAGATGTTGAGGCCTTTCTCTGTGCTATCTTGATCATCCAACCCGATTGGATAAAAGAAGCGAGGGATGAATGTAAGAATGAGGAAAATGTGTGGACTCTCATTCAAAGGTTGCAATAGGATTCTAGTGCATCAGATACATTCACATGGAAAAATGATTCACTATGGTACAAAGATCACTTATATTTATGTAAGAAATCCCAACTCAAACAAAAGGTACTATTGGAGCTGCACACCTCTCCAGTAGGAGTGCACTTGAGATTTTTGAAAACCTACCATAGGGTCAAGAAGGATTTTTTTTGGGATGGCCTTAAAACTGATGTTCAAAGGTTTAAAGCATAATGTTTGGTTTTCCAACAAAATAAGGTGGAAACAATTAAGACCCTAGGTATTTTACAACCATTATCCATCCCAAGTCAGTGTTGGGAGGAGGTTTCCATGGATTTCATCACAGGGTTACCGAAGTCTGAAGGAAATATTGTCATCATGGTGATTTTTGATATACTGACCAAGTACACACACTTTTGTGCACTCTCTCATCCCTTCAAATCCAGTACAGTCGCCACCACATTCATAGAAACAGTTCAAAAACTACATGGAATCCCAAAGATTATTGTAAGTGATAGAGATCCTATCTTTACTGGACATTTTTGGACAAAATTATTTTCTTGTTTGGGTACTCAATTGGCTCATAGATAATCCTATCATCCTCAATCTAATGGACAAACCGATATAGTGAACAAATGTTTGGAAGGCTACCTTCGTTGCTTTGTCTCTAATAAACAAACACAATGGTTCAAATGGTTACCCTTGGAATAATGGTCGTATAACACTTCCTTTCATACTGCAACAAAAATGACACCATTTATGACACTCTATGGATACCGCCCTCCTTCCATCACTTCTTCTCTAAAAGAAAAATCCAAGGTTCAAGAAGTGGAAGATCACATCGAGCATCAACAACAAGTTCTCCAAATCTTAAAGGACAACCTGACCATGGCACATAATCACATGAAACACCAAGCAGATCAACACCGTAGTGAAAGAAGTTTTGAAGTAGGGGATTGGGTGTTTTAAAGACTACAACCATACAAACAGATGTCCCTCAAGCAAGACAAGAAGGATAATAAATTATCACCAAAGTACTATGGTCCTTATAAGGTGTTGCAAAAGATTGGTACTATGGAATACAAATTGGAGTTTCCTGAATCCTCATGAGTACACCCAGTTTTCCATGTTTCATGCTTAAATAAGGTTATAGGTGAAAAGATCCCAGTTCAAACTATAATGCCAAAACTTGACGAGGAAGGAAAAATCATGTTGGGGCCTGAAGCCATCACTAACACAAGAGTTCGCCAGCTGAGGAATAGATCCATTTCAGAGTATCTCATTGAGTGGAGGAAACTTCCTGCTGAAGATTCCACTTGGGAAGATGAGTCTTTTATACAGAAGCATCCATAATTACTCAAGTGTTGCGTATAACACTTGTCTGAAGGGGAGGGGCATGTTAAGCCCTAAATAGTGGCACATTACCCCTTAATTGGGGAATATTACATTAGTAATGTTATTTTATTTATGTCAGCTTAGGTTTATTAGTTGTAATTGTACATCCTAGTCTCCTATATATACCAAGGAGACATTTTCATTTGGAATCATCTTGTACTTGAACATTTATGTGGTGTATAAGGAGGTTGCCCCCTCGAAGAGGCTTATTATCTGAAATTCTCTCTTTTTCAAGGCGTTGAGTACTTATTCCGAGGTTTTTATATGCTATATTGATATTTGGTTCTTAAAAAAAAATCTCCTCAAAAAAGGTCATTTAGACATTATTGTCCAACTCCATTCCATTCAAGTAGTTGAGACACCTTTTATGCATCCTGACCTCCAATTTATATTGTCCCAACACTAAGTTTTTTTTTCCACTCCCCATGGACTTCCCCCTTCCTATGGTGCTCATGATCATTCCATTCCTCTAGTCCCGGACAATCTTCTTCCTAATGTTCTCCCTTATCATCATCCCTTTTCCTAGAAGAATGAAATTGAAAAAAATGTTCAAGAATTGCTTGAAGCGGGTATTATCCATCCTAGTACCAACCCCTATTCTTATCCCATGGTCATGGTACTCAATAAATAAGGCACATGGCGCATGTGTCCGTATTTTCTTGCCCTCAACAAACTCACCATCAAAGATAAATTTCTCATTCCTATCATTGATGACTTATTGGATGAATTGAGAGGTGCTCAATACTTTACTAAACTTTACCTTTGTTCTGGATACCACCAGATATGTATGAAAGAGGAATACATTCCCAAGACTACATTTAGAACTCATGAGGGTCTCTATGAGTTCTTGGTCATACCCTTTGGCCTGTGTAATGCTCTCTCCACTTTCCAAAGTCTCATGAATCATGTCTTATGTCCTTTCCTTCGTCATTTTGTCTTAGTTTTCTTTGATGATATTCTCATCTATAGTAACACTTGGAAATCCCATCTTTCCCATGTGGATCAATTTTTCCATCTACTCTCTTAGCACAAACTTTTCCTCCAACAATATAAATGTGCCTTTGGAGCCTCGTATGTGGAGTACTCAAGGCAAATTGTTGGTAAGAATGAAATACGGGTGGATCCTAAGAAAATTGTAGCTATGAAGGATTGGCCTTGCCCTAAAAATATTAAGATCTTACGTGGTTTTATGGGTTTAATGGGATATTATCGCAAGTTTGTTTAGAATTATGGAAAAATTGCAGCACCTCTCACTACGCTCCTTAAAAAGAATGGTTTCACATGGACTTTCGTAGCTGATCAATCCTTCCATGCCTTGAAAGCCGATATGTGCATAACTCTTGTCTCGACACTTCCCAACTTCACCAAGTGTAATACCTCTAGGCTGAATCCCAATTGTACATAGAGATGTAAATGAACACATAGGATGGTGAGCCAGGATATTTTCGGCCAGAGTACCTTTGTGTATATGCATTTTGAGGTCAGAGTGCCTGTGTGGTTATTAGGATGTGGAGCTAGATGCTAAAATGGCTAGTGATCCATCATTGTAATATGTAATCACACACAAATATTAATGAAAACACATCAATTCTATAGACCAACAATGTAAAAGAGTATGGGGGGATAAAATTCAGTAGATAGGGAAAAGGGGGCTAAAAGTTTAGGAATAGGGGCCAAGCTAGGGGGGCTTAATCCTAAAGGCATATTATATTAATATTCCTTAAAGTATAAAGTATGGATATTTATTTTATCCTAAGTTCTAAGGATGGGGACAAGTGGGGGGCAAATGGGCCCAAGGTAGTTCCCAACATGACAATTGTCAAGTTGGGAACATGCATACATATAGTTTGGATTTAGTTCATTTTCCTATCATTCTATCTTCATTACTTCACTCACTCAACTATCATTCATACACTCTTGTTATTGTCACCTTTACTTGTACCTCAGAAAATTTTGAACGAAAGAGGTGGGTTGTAAGGCCCATGGACTATTGAAGAAGCGAGTTGTCAGGCCCATAAGAATTTTGTTCAGGTGAGATAATTGTTGGGAATTAATTCCCAAGATGCCAAGTTGTAGCTACAGGCCTTTGAGACTTCCTTTCCAGCTTGTTGTTGAAGCTCCAGAAGGGAAGCGGGGCAGCTGAAAAAATGTTGAGCAGAGAAGGGGTACACTTCCTGGGGTGGGATAAGCATGTGGGGAATGAAGGACCATAGGTTGTTAGCTTGAGTTGGCACATGAGTCTAAGATTTATGTTGTTTGGGAGACCTCAACTTGGGTTAGGAATCTCTTTCCTAGGTGGAGTTTAAGCCCCAACTCAGGGGTGACCCAATGATGAGAGTTTTAAACAATGTGGTCTAAGGCTGAGAGGATCATGGAAGGTCTACACACAATTGGTTTCATTTTTATCAAATACAAGTGTCAATTGTGTGTTGATGTTATCTGACGTGTTAATATTTATGCATTTATTTTCATGGGTTTTTCCTTTGTAAGCTGCATGTGTTATTTTGTATGATTCTGTGTATCTGCAGAGTAATTTTTATGAATTAAATTAGTATAGAAGTTCATAATTTTAAGTGGTATATCCCATAAGGGGTATGGGGATGCTACACCAAGAATTTCGTCTTGGAATGTGATGCATCAGGGAAAGGAATTGGGGTAGTCCTCATGCAAGATGGTAGGCATTTGAATTTCACTAGAAAACAACTTCTGGAGAGACATTTGGGCCAATCAATCTATGAAAAGGAAATGTCGATGATTCTACATCTTGTGGATCTCTGGTGTCCTTATCTATTGGGGAAACACTTCCAAATTAACATTGATCATCAAAGCCTCAAGCATTTTATGGAACAATGAATTTCATCCCTGCAACAACAAAAATGGGTGACCAAGCTATTTGGATATGATTATGAAATCATTTACAAGAAAGGAAAGGAAAATGTGGTTGTTGATTCTCTTTCCAGGAAGTATGAAGAAGAAGGGTCCCTCTTTTCTCTCTCCTTCATTGTACCAAATTGGATCCAACTTGTTCGCCAGGAATGTATGCAAGACCCCAAACTTTCTCTTGATCCAAAAATTACAACACCAGTCTCAAGCTTCTCTTATGAACTCTTGGAAAAATGATGAGCTTTGCTACAAAGGTCTTCTGTATTTAAGAAAACAGTTGCAACTTAAATCCATGATGCTTTCTGAGCTTCATGCTTCACCTACATCCGGGTATTCAGGGTTTACCAAAACTTATGAACAGGTATTTTTTTCGGAGCGGTATGAAATAGGACATCCACACCTTTGTGGATGAATGTGATATCGATCAACACAATAAGGGAGACATAGTCAAAGCTCCAAGAACACTACAACCGCTTCCGATCCCCCTACTATTTGGAGGGATATTTCTATGGATTTCATTGTTGGATTACCTGAATTAGGAAATAAGTTAGTCATCATGGCGGTAGTAGATCGCCTTTCCAAATATGCTCATTTATGTTCTCTTCAACACCTATTCACCGCATCCACATGGGTTTTTCACTGCATGCATTTATTTTCATGGGTTTTTCCTTTGTAAGATGCATGCGTTATTTTGTACGGTTATGTGCATTTGCAGAGTATTTTTTATGAATTAAATTAGTATCGAAGTTCATAATTTTAAGTGGAATATCCCATAATGGGTGTGGGGATGCTACACCAAGAATTTTGTCTTGGAATGTGATGCTTCAGAGAAAGGAATTGGGAAAGTCCTCATGCAAGATGGTAGGCATTTGACTTTCACTAGCAAACAAATTTCAGAGAAACATTTGGGCCAATCAATCTATGTAAAGGAAATGTCGACGATTCTACATGTTGTGGATATCTGACATTCTTATCTATTGGAGAAACACTTCCAAATTAACACTGATCATCGAAGCCTCAAGTATTTTCTGGAACACTGAATTTCATCCCTGGAGCAACAAAAATGGATGACCAAGCTATTTGGATATGATTATGAGATCATTTACAAGAAAGGAAAATAAAATGTGGTTGTTGATGCTCTTTCCAGGAAGTATGAAGAAGAAGGGTCCCTCTTTTCTCTCTCCTTCATTGTACCAGATTGGATCCAACTTGTTGCCAGGAATGGCTGCAAGACCCCAAAATTTCTCTTGATCCAACAATTGCAACACTAGTCTCAATATTCTCTTGGGAACTCTTGGAAAAATGATGAGCTTCTCTACAAAGGTTGTATGTATTTAAGCAAACAATTGCAACTTAAATCCATGATGCTTTCTGAGATTCATGCTTCAGCCACAGTCGAGAATTCAGGGCTTACCAAAACTTATGAACGGGTCAAACATTATTTTTTCTGGGGCGGTATGAAATAGGACATCCAAACCTTTGTGGATGAGTGTGATACATATCAACATAATAAGGGAGAAATATTCAAATCTCTAGGCACACTACAACCTCTTTCGATCCCCCCTGCTATTTGGAGGGATATTTCTATGGATTTCATTGTTGGCTTACCTGAATCAGGAAATAAGTCATTCATCATGGTGGTAGTAGATATTCTTTCTAAATATGATCATTTCTGTGCTCTTCAACACCCATTCACCACATCCATAGTGGCTAATTTTTTTTTATGGATAATACATTCAAACTTCATGGCATGCCTCATTCTATTTTCTCTGACTGAGATCCAACTTTCACCAGTTATTTTTGGAAAGAATTGTTCAGACTCCAGGGAACTCAATTGCATCTCAGCACCACCTATCATCCCCAGGATGATGTCCAAACGAAATTTGTCAACAAGTGTTTTGAAACATATTTGTAGTGTTGTAGTGTTTTTCCTCCAACCAACAAAATCAGTGGGCTCAATGGTTACCCCTAGTTGAATGGTGGTACAACACATCTTACCATAATGTTACTTGCATGATTCCTTTTGAAGCATTCTATGGGAAAAATCCACCATCGGTTCTCTCATACATGCTAGATGTCTTGAAGGTTCAAGAGGTTGAAAACAATCTCACAGTCCGAGAGGCCATTCTCTGTACCCTCAAAGAAAATTTGGTCATGGCTCAGAATCACATGAAGAAACAAGAAGATCGTGGTCGTTACGAATGCCAATTTGCTGAAGGGGACTAGGTGTTTCTTCATCTACAACCTTTTAAGTATAATTTACTCAAATCTTAACAATGTCATAAAATTTCTCCCAAATTTTATGGTCCTTATACAATTCTCAAACGAGTGGGGCCTATGGCCTACCAGTGCACTCAACCTAGTCATTCTAAGCTTCATCTTGTTTTTCATGTCTCATGATCAAATAAAGTTATTGGAACTAAGTGCCAAACTCAAAATAGTCTCCATGAGTTGGATGAAGAAGCTTCCATTTGGTTGCATCCACAAGCAGTGTTGGACCTGTGCGAGCGTCATCTTCATCAACACACCATCAATGAAGTGTTAGTTAAGTGGAAAGATACAACTCCAAAAGATGCCACCTAGGATTCGACCACCATTCTGCAACAATTTTTTCATCTCAAGCCTTGAGGACAAGGGGGAGAGCATGTTAGGTACCTAACCTCCCTAACCGCTCAAGTAGGTAGAATAATATATTTTCCATGTTATAAAGGCTAATATTAGTTAATAATATCTATTTAATAATGTGAACAAGTCTAATGTAAGAAGACTTAATAGAAACTTCCACTTCTAGAATGATATTCCTCTAGAATGTTATTTAGAAGATAGAATTAGTATAAATAAGTGTAGGAGGCATGAGAAAGCCTTTTCTTGAGAATTATTGTAATAGAGCGCTGCTTTGCTGAAGGTTTCCCCCTCGAAGAGGCAAGTGAACATTTATTTCTATCAATAACGGTATCATTTTTGGTGTGTTGGTTCTCTACATTTTGTTCTTCCACTGGTAATTGTTGTTACATTTATGTTTCTTCTATTTATAATACATATGGTACCTAACAAATCCAATACTATAAACATAAATTTCTTGTTAACATTGGTTTGAATAAAAAAGACTAAATGCATCTTCTCTTTTCACTATCTTTGATAATAAACAATCTCCCATCCTTTACCCATCGATACTTATAAGTTGTCATTGGAAATATTTTACCTGCTTGTCTCATAAATACATACTCCCAAACACGATCTCATAAATCTCATAGACATCTAGGGGAATGATATCATACTCAACTTTATTGACATAAATTTCGAACAATGCAACTTTAAATATGCACTTTTTACTTCCTTGTAACTTAGTATCATTTTGAAACTACTCTAAAGGATATGGTTTAAATGCTCAATGATTTTCAATTCTAACCTAATTTACAATATGACTTAAAAATAATATTGTTTTGACTACCTACATCAAATAGAGTATTAACAAAGGTATTCCATACTTGTACTTCATATGGAAAATACTCTCTCTTCTTTCTTCCTTTTACTCTTTTCCTAGTGTTCCACTCACCAACCTTTGAGTGGCATAGGATAAACTTACAGTGAAATCTATTAGTTCTTGAATTTATTCCAAGTTGGTCTTTCCTTCTTGATCATTTTTGGTCATCAAGAACTTCTTACCTTGCTTCTTGTTTGGAATTGTTTCAATGTGTAATTTTGATCATTTATATTTCATGTGCACATTCCTATATCAACGTTCACACTACTTTCGTTCTATTGAATTATCCTCATTCCATTAATTGTTGTTTTTCAATTTCCTTTCTCCTCTCTTTCATGTCTTAACATACAAATATTTCATATTACCTTCAATAATGCAGTGCACTTTGAATAGGGATATCTCACATTCTACAAATTACCACAGAGACCTCTAATGTTCTTTTGAAACATTGAGTGCATATTCTATTATATCCATTTGAACACATCTTTCAAAAAAATAGCATATTCATGTACACTTTGTCATTGTTTCTTGTGAAAATATTCAATTGAATTTTTTCTTCTTATTCGTATCCTAGAGAGTAAAACTAATTCTTCAACAATATTGTCTTGAACCATTCCTAGTTTTTAACTAGTGATTATTTCCTTTATGAAGCCTTTGACAATAATCCTCATAGAAAGCCAAGGCATGTCCCATAATCATAAGCAACAATATATATTTTCTACTCATCATTTAGGCCATGTTATATGAAATATATTTCTTATAGTATCAACCAAATATTGACTTTTTAAGTGTCCACCACACCATTGTGTGGAGGTATGTCAAGTTTATCTTCCACAGTGAAAGGAATAATGATGCATATGGGTTCCACACATGAGCATAAACAACTCTTACCACTTGCTACAAACGGTTGATCCACCTCTTGCATGTCAGAGTAAATTTTACAACAGAATATCCTTCTCTTATGCATAACTAGGCATGCAGCTACTATAACGCTTATATTCCACATTATTGAACCTCAGATATTCCTCAATCTATATCATGATACAACCAATAGTTTTGCGCATCTTTCACCTTTTTCTCTTCTGCAGCACCAACATAACATAAGTCTTCATTGACCATATTCCACCACAGTTTTTCCAATTCACATGATGATAGTAGGAACCTCTACAATGCTTTCCAAAATGGTTAGACACTTGGCAACATCTCTACGCATTAGTCTTGGTTTTGTCACCCCACAATTTATTCCACTCAAACCTACAATCAACGGTTAGTTCGTATCCCAAGGAATCCTCCCTCATATGCAAACCTCTCACTTCTATAGGATGCTGACACACTTCTTCCTAGGAAATATCTACGCTCCTACAAAAAAGGCACCCATCCTCATTGGAATCATGCAATGAGATATCAATAGAAATATTCAAAATATATCAACAACAATAATGCAAATATGTTAGCATTACACAACATATTAAATCACTAAGTAGTCCCCATATGCAAAGAATCATCAATCCAAAACATGGTCTTCCCATAGACTTCTCATCCATGCAAATAGAAATGTGATAACATCCATACATCCCTACAACATCAATCATACATGCAATATAATGCAATCTACAACCATACATATAAGCAAAAAAACCATATAATTTGAGATATTCGTACACACATATACACATGGATTTAATTTGGAAACTCTAACTATTTTATTCATTTATGTTGAGAATAAAATACAAGGGCTCTATGGCCACACATGAGCTTACAAAGTTTGTTGGATTGCCAAGCTAGAGGCCAGGGAAACCTCAACCATTCCTCTATCACTTTCCTTGTGAAATCTTCTCCTCCTCTTGCAAGTTTCTTTTTGCAAGCTACCTTTTCTACCACATTTGTGTTGTATTTATCTACCTCTAGGAAATTGTTCACCTTCAGCTTCCAAACGAGCTCCTAATGCCATTTAGTATTTCAATTTTTTCCCTTTCATTTCCAGCTTAGGGTTCTCCCTATTCTCTTGTAGTGCTTTACCTTCTCCCAAGATAACTTTATGAAGCATGTGGTCAATATTCCCTTGACTCCACGTCTCTTCTCATGCCTTTGTCCTCTATCCATTATGCAACAACATGTCCCTCCTGTAGCAATGTGTCCACTCTACAAACACATGCCAATATTGTAGCACGTGTCTATTCTGCTACACTACCACAACTTGTGGTCTGTTATATTTTGCAACTTGTCATGTTGTGCAACAACACTGTCACTTTTGCAGCAGCACTGTCATGTCTTGCAACAAATTGTCGATGTTCCACAACATTGTCACTATCTTGCAGTAATGTCAATGTTCCACAACATTTTTATCATTCTGTAACCACATGGTCACTTTTGTATCAACTCTATCATGTTCCACAACTTATCACATTATGCAACAACTAATTTGTTTCTTTATCTATATTCACCTTGGCATCCCCATGATGACTTCAATGCTCCAACATCAAACTCCCTACATTATTAAGAAAACATGCCCTTATGATTATGAGGTATACTATTCACATATCCAACTTCCCAATGCAACTTTTATCACTATTGCACTCACCAACTCTACATCCTCCATTTTTGTACATTCAACTCCACCAAGAATACATGACATATTCTTCCTGCTGCATTTTCTTTCAATTCATTGCTGCACATCCATATACAAAAAAATAAAAATACTTTTATCATGGAAATATTGTATTTCCATCTCATTCCTTCTACAACTCACCTTCTGGTACTGCTACCATATCTATATCTCTTTCTTCATCACTACAAGAAATAGTCAAGTGATCCTTAGCCATGCATCCCCTGTACAATTTGATTTGAGTCACATCCCATTTAGGGAATTCCGATGCCCTTTTTCATGCAATTTACAAAGTGCATTCAGCCAAGCCAACCACTCATGCTCAAAGCCACACAATATGGAGTACCATGCTCACATGTTAAACCTCCCTAGACTCAATCCACAACCACACACAAATTGCCTCAGTTGACGATTATTTCATTGAAGTCACTTTGTTCACAAATTATCAGAGACATACCTTCATCTTCACATGACAACTCTCATTCAACAACCTTCAATCCTTCTAGCATTCTTATGGAACATATCTTCCTCCTCTAGGCGATTTTTAATCTTATATCTTTATCTATCAACAACATCTTCATCAACTTCCTCTTTCTTTAGGACCGTATCTTCATCCATATTCAAGTCAACAACTTCACTCATGCTTCCTCCTAGATCACTTATCTTCAAGGAATCATCTTCTACTCAAACATTCTCTTCTTACATATTCATCATATGTAACCTCTGTAATTTAAAATTGTTGTAATCTTTGCACATCATATTTCTATTTCATCTTATTCTCAACGATGTACATTCACTTTCATCCATAGTCACAAATTTTCCTTCTTTCTGCAAGAATATCAAGGGAAAACAAATAATTTCATCTTTACTCCCTCCTTTCTTCTCTGCATCATACAAACACAACATGTGCCTCTATCTTCCACTACTATAATTTTATGCATATTCATTCATCTCATTTCATTTGGATTTAGGTTGACTCTAAATCTCTAGCCACCATATGGAAACAATGCATTCTCACTACTACCAACATCTTCCTTGGATCATATTTTTTAGGATAAAATTGACTCGGTAAAAGAGTCAAAGCTATTAGGTCAATAGTGGTGGTTTCAGGAACATGGTATTAGTGATCCATTGTAACATCCCGGTTTTAACCCTTATGAACAATAATGTATTATGTAATTGTGACTTAGGCTTGTGAGTCGGTAAAGTCAAAAAGGGGCCAAAGTGCTTAGGAAATGTAATAATTCATACGCACACCACTGGATGCAAGATGAACAAGGAAAAAAGAGATAGGGGGCTATGATTCCAAGAGAGAGGGGGCTTGAGGGGATAAGTCTGTTTAATATTATTTTTATTTACCATAATTAATTTTATGGAGAAAAGTGGTTACATGGGCTTCTTGGGGAATTGCATTTGGTTCTTGGTTCTTGTGATTATATAAACATTCCTTGGGGGATGCTTTGGTTCACTTCTTTTCCCTGGTGCGTTTCTTCTCCCTAGTTCTTCCTCTTCTTCCTTTTCCTTCACTTGGGATGAATTAGTGCGCTCTTGGTCTAAGCATGGATATTAATGGCTAAATGAGGATGGATCTTGGTGAAGTTTGGGGGTCATTCTTCCCTTTTGTTTGTTCTTCCACTGGTTCGTTCTTTCCCTGGTTCATTCTTCCCCTAGTTCATTTTGTTCCCTTTCTCCCTTGTTCTTCTTCCTCTTCACTCACTATTTCTAGTTCGTGTGCTCTTGTTTTGAGCATGGAAATGAATGGAAGGAAGAGGAGAGCCATTAATGAATGGATGTAATAATTACTGATCATTCCAGAAGGGAATGAATGCCTATGTGCATGAGCTTGATGGAAGTTCAGATAGAAATTTCTACATTTGCAAGTCCTGAGAGTCCCAACAAGGAGATTCTTAACCAGAAACATTGGAGCCTTGGAAGGAGATGGACATCATGAGGTACTGCATGGTAGATAAGGGGGTCCATTCTCTTGAGGTTGTGTAGGCTGGGTAGAAGAGAGATGGTGTACTTTGGATTGCTGTGAGTGTTGAAAGGCCTATGATAGCTTGAGTGCTGAGAGGCCTATTAGTTATGAGACTGATGGCAGTTCATATTGAACTGTCCACAGCTGAAAATCCTTGGAGTTATTAGTAGGGACATTTCCTAACCAATATCACTGGAGCTCTAGAGAGAAATGGAACAACCTCAGGGATTGCATGGAAGAGAAAGGTGTTCATTTCTTTAGGTTGTGCAGGCTGAGGGGGAAAGAGAGCTGGAAATTAGGATTTGCTGTGAGGTTGGGAAACTTGAGAGATAGTTAGTCAACTGTTGTGTGTTTAGACTTGGCCTAAGACCCGTACTTGTGGATTCATAGCCCTAGCTTAGGGGTGACCTGCTATTGAGAGTAAAAGAAAAAACATTGCCTATGGTTAGGAGGAACGTCCTTGGTCTGCAACAAGTTGGTGAATCTTTACAAGAAAAGATAAGTGCTCTCTGTCATGTGATTTCTGTATAATATATATTCTGATGTGTATTTAATTATCTCCGAGATGTGTATTTTAATGTGCCTGTCTGTTGGTTATTTTTTGTGTGTGGCGCACTGTTTATCTCTTTTATGTTGTAGCATGGATCTTGATTAATGCATGTGATTTTCATGCCTCTAACATTGTTGAACAATCCTTTGTTTTCGAGATAAGATCAAATAATTGAATCTTGGGACTGCAATGTGTCGCACCTATTGGAGGATGGGTGTGTTGCATCCCGTTAAGTGGCATAGCCCGACCTGTGAGTGGTTGGGTATGTTACAGATTGGTATTAGAGCTACTGGTTGAAACATTGGGCCAGTATGGGTTGTGTTTGTTGGTCAAATTCTCACGGTTGAGATAAATTATGAATTGGAAGTCAAAAAACTTAGAAGAAATGGCATTGCAGATTCCACATAGAAGCTAGAGCATCAGAGATCCTTTGTAAGGTATCGTGGTATCGTGATCGTCCCTTTCATATTTGGGAACAATCACAACCATGGGATCGAGTTTAGATTTGGACCATTGGATCTGTTCGGGAGAAGACAAATCTTTTGTAGCTGTCAGATCTAGAGAAGGTGCGGGGTCTTTAAGAACCAGAGTCATTCGGACTTCGTTGCTTTGACAAATTTTAATTCTTTGATGAAAAGGAGGTAAAATCCCCGAAGATTTGAAGTCCCGGAGTGAATCTATGACATAGATCATAGGGATGATTACTTGATTGTTCGATTTGTCCAAGGATAGATATGGACTATTGGATCAGTCATAGATCAGGAGGTGAGGCACAATGGATAAGATCAGTTCCCAGCTACCAGATCTACACGCGGGTGAGTGTGAGTCATAGATCTCACGATAGTTTGGAGGTTAGACTCTCTAGGAGAAGCAAGTCCTTAAGCTGCTAGGAAGAAAATCTTCCGAAGTCCCGAACTCCAGAGCAAATCATGATCATCCGTTGTCTAGGAAACGTGTCTACAGATTATCAAGTATTCAACATTCGACAGTTTTAGTCCTTATGTCACTTGGAGAAGTTTTCTTTGAAGTCCTAAAGCTCGGAGTCAATCTGGACCATTCGTGGTTAGGTGATGTAGGAGCATCTCTCCACGTCAGCCATCCAACCAGCCAGCCACGTCAGTGCGTGCACTCAAGGCTAAATAGAGGCCCAACCCTCGTTTTCAATTTTGAAATTGAATGTAATTAAATGTCTTAGGTTGTTGAGCCGTGAGGCCGTGCTATGCGCATAGGTTGTAGGTAGATAGGCCTTTAATGTTTGAAGGCTGAGATCTAGATCCAATTTGCAGACTAGAAAACCCATTCATTGCCATTGAATAGGGTAGGTGAGTTTGGAGGGAAGAGATCTAAGATCCCCCTCATGTAAAAGATAAATTTCGATCTCATTTTGGGAGAGTTGAAAGAAATAGTTGTAAAGGTCGAGAGAGTAGAAGAGTAAGAGCCGAGACTCTGTTAAAGTCCACGCTCAGAACACCCTTGTAAACAGGCATTTTATTAATACAAAACAACAATTTTTCCTGCATGTATTTCTGTGTTGTGTGAATGTTTATGAGTGTTCATGTTTATGATATAGATGTATGCTAGGAATTTGCAGGAGTTGTTTGATTTTCAGGCTTGAGAGGTTCTTTGTGGTTTCATGCTAGGAGGGCGTGACAGAGTACTGTGGTCTCTGAATACCAGTGCACAGAAGCACTTCTAAATTCTGCGGATTCAGACAAAGACGTGCCAAGTGGGCACAACAGCTGAAATCATCAATTTAGGAAAAGACCTTGGAGGTTGCTGAACACCTCAGGAGGAAAGGCTGTGTAGAGAGACACAGTTGTAGATAGAAGCTCTGAGGAGTTCTGTAAATCTCTACTAGGTGGGCATTGAACCAGTGCAAGGAGTGCACAGAAGAACTCTGCTGTGAGTTCAAGGAGAACCAGAATCACTAAGGATTCTGAGAGCTTTACCGGGAGGGCATTGAGTAGGTGCATAGGGTGCACAGGAGAAGACAAAAGCTTTGAGGAGTTCTGTACAACTCTGCCAGGTGGACATTGAGTCAGTGTGCATACAGGCACAAGAAGAGAACTCTTTGAGTTTTGTAGTTGAAGGAAGAATCCACTGAAGGATCTTTGCAGGGTTGCTGAACACCCTGTAGACTCAGCAAGAGGTTGCTTAAGCTGAGGATAGCCAGAAGGGAATCCAAATTCTCCATCTAAGGGAGAAGGAAAAAGGACCGAGTTCCTTAAGATTCTGAGTCTCAGAAAAGCTCAGAAGAGATAGCACCTTTGTGTGCGTGAAGATTCTGCAGGAGCACAGAAGTCAAAATCCCTCAGGGATTTGAAGGTTAAGCTTAGGAGGAGTGGCATATTTGAGAACGCAGGTGGGACTCAAGTTGAAGAGCTCGCAGAGGAAAGAAAACAAAGGTCGAGGCCTTTGAGAATTTATAAATTCTTTCAAGTCCGGGAAGAAAGTGTGCGCAAGCTCAGAAGGAGCAACATCTACCGTCGGATGATCCGAATATATCTGGATCGTTGAAGGTTTTCACGTCTAGAAGGAAGTGGAGGAGAAGCGCACAGGAGAAATGATCTGAACCATCAAATATTGAGCGAACAACCGTCAGCCGTTAGATTTGACAGGAGATGCACGGGGGTTAAACCTTCGTGAACCGCAGAGCGAAAGTCTCAAAAGAGGTTGGTATTGGGATTCGACATTCGGGAGTTCGGGAGTCCTGAGGACAAGAGGTCGGGGCACTCGACATCAAAAGTCCTGAATTAGCGAAAGGGGATCTGAGTCGTCCGTCTGCGGGAGGGCACGTGTCACGGAATCTTTCGTTTCAGAGATTCAGGCACCGGGGCTCACAGAGGTGAGCACCTAGACTTCGCGAGTGGCGAAGTCACGAAAGAATCTGAGCCGTCTGTTGGAAGGAGGACACATGTCGCGAGATCCTCTCTATTGGGGATTCAGACACCAAAAGTCAGAGAAGGAATTCCTTGACTTCGTGAGTGGTGAAGTCGTGAGAAGATCGGGACCATCCATCTGAGGAGGAAAGGTGGCAGAGATCAAGGGATCTTGCAAACTCGAAGGTTCGCAAGGTAAGAGCCCAAGAGTTGGGTGCTCCAAGTCGTGAAGTTGCGAAATCACGAGGAGTGAAGACATCCGTTAGATGTTGCGAAGTGATGAGAGCCAGGCATTGAGGAACACGTGGCAGAACTATAAGGTGGGATCCACGTGATTGACATGTGAATATGCGTCGCCAGGAGGAAAGGAGTCAACACTCTGTTGACTTCTCGTGTCTCAGGGATTCGCGGGATAAGATCACGGGAGTTCAACCTTTGAACTCACGAAGTGGCGAATAGCAAGAGGAGCTAGCATTAAGCTTATCCGGTGGTCACACATGGAAGGAGATGAAAAAAGAGGAGCTATACCCATTTCGTGATCTCGGGTATCGCAGGATTGAGAAGGAAGAGTCGGGAGTTTCGACTCGCGAACTCGCGAGATTGCGAGTTGCGACAAGTACCTTTTGGGTTAGGCCTTGGTCATAGTGTTGTGGTCACACGGGGAAGTGGAGCTCATGCCTAGTGCTGTTCATGCAGGGGAGTTTCCTAAAGGACCTGTGGATCGATTGAAAGGAGATTCCAATAGGGAGTCAAAAGGAGCCGCTTCGGCTCATAAAATAAACTAAACGATCCTTAATATCGGGAGGTCACGCAGAGACCCCGTCGAGGCAGAGGAGGCAGTCAGCGTCATTAGGGGACACATGTCCACAGATTAGCAATTGTTTGGAAGTGTTAGTCCCTAAAGTTGCACTGAATGTGAGAGGGTGCAAGCTAGGGCATCATCAATTTATTGCAAAGTGTTTTAAAGGTTTTTATGATTTGTTTTTTTGAGTAAGGTGGTTGAAAATTGGCTCAAGAGTATACCATAACATGAAAATCACAATCATAACATAGCATATCCCATTGATTGGTTAAAAGGTAGTCACATAGATGAATTAGACCAATAATAAAAGAGAGGAGGAAGCTTCCAATTTGTCAACTTCACATAAATCCTTGTCTCAGAATATCATAAAGAAACAAGACCATCAGCTTGATATCAAAACTTGAAAATAATTTTCACAATAAATTTTTCATTGTATTAATTAACAATCAAGAAACAAATGCATTGCAATCTGAATAATGAATTTCAAGCATGAAGAAAGAAAACAGAGTAGAAAAGAGTGTCTAACCATCCATATGCCTTTGCTATTAAGTGTCAAATAGAATAATAATTCCTTACAAGGAGTTTCAGAATAAGTCCTTTGGATCTCCAATTTTTCCACCAGATCAAAGTCTTTCCTCTGTCTATTTAAACCATCCATAAACCTCAAAATCCTGTCATCTAGTGTACTCTTAATGACTAGATCCGAATAATATCTATTTACTAGGGAAGTTAGCTCAAAAAGATATTTTACAATCCAAAAATAGATCATTTCTCAACATCTTGATATTGTATGATCTTTCCAACATTACATTTGATTCTACAAAACAGGGATTAGTTTGATCTAGTCATACAGTTCGAGGTCTTTGCATTTCACAAGCCAAAAATGAGTAGACACTGCCATATTTCCCAAAAAACAACAAAATTATGATTGTAGCAATCTTCATGAAACCTTTAGGATATAATAAGAGTGGTAGATTTAGCAGTTTTCTATTTGAGCTTTGTGGTAAGCACGACATTGTGCCAATAGAGTCTGAAGTTTATTTCTTTGAGTTCTTTGAGCAACGCCCTTTGCTCTTTTTTCTTCTTTTTGAAACATTGAATCCTTTCTTACTGACGAGCATTCCATTGTTCTATATGTTCCTTTTCTTTCTTCAACTGTCTCACTGTCTTTTGGAGTTCCTTGATCCTTTCTTTATGAGTTCTGAATTTAACCTTGAATTCGGGGAACTCTTTAGAAGGTGCAGGCTCATTCGGATTTAAGGAAACCTTGGGTTCTCTCGATTTAACATGGTATTTAGAAACCAATTATGAGCTATGTTCTTCACCAGAACTTGTTGAATCCATGGCTTCAGGCATTTTTGATATGTGATCTAAGTCTACAAGGTAACCCTTTTTATTCTTAGGAATCTCACTGATACCTTTAGCAATTTCTTTAGCTTTTGGCAATCTGGTTGTAGCTCTCGTTACATGTTCTGTAGATGATGAAACAATATGTTTACCTTTCTTTGCTAGTTTCTTATGCAATGGAGTTCCTTTTGCCTTTTTCCTGGTACCTTCTTCAGCATCTTCAGAGAGATCTTCTATAACTATGACGTTTTCTTCTTTGATCGAGGGATTAAACATGGCTTTAGACTTCAACCTGTACTTGTTGGTAACCCTAGTAGAATTCCTTGTAGGTTTTTGAGACGCAGACACACCTTTATCCTTTTGACTACAGCACCCTTTTTACTGGTTGATGGTGATTCGTACTTGACTGTAGTTTGAATATCAAAATATTCATCTGAATCTTTTTCCTCTTTAACATCTTCCTCAGAAAACATTTCGATTTCTACTTAGGTCTTTTACCTCTGCTATTCCTCGTCACCTTGATATTAGGCATTTCTTCTTTAACAGAGGTTTCATCAATTGAAATATTTTTTTTTCTATGTAACATTATTTTTTCCTTTGCCTCTCTTCTGTTTGCTGGACTATGTGTTAGGATTTAAGGATTGCATGAGCCAGCCCCAGGGTTTCTGTAATTCTCTCAAAGAAGACACAACTAAAGTCTTAATTAAGACTTGATGAAACATGTTGCTCTTTGCATTGGTGGAGAGTGACTGCACTCTCTTTGACATCTTTGTCAAGCTTTTGAGTAGAAAGTAAGGTAGATTTAATGGATAATCGCCATTTATATGCATTAATATCCTAATGTGGTAGATATAGACTAGTGAGAATCTACCTTCATAGGTGATATACCTATGGATAACGATAAGAGAAGTGTGCCATTCAGGTCTAATCCAGCTACGAGAAACTCCCCTTCTCCAATTCGGATTTTGCTTATCTGGAAGCAGGAATTGATTAACAAACTCTGTAACCACATGCTCTTTCTTCCACCATCTTTCTCCTCCAACCACCAATATGCAAGCTTTGGAAATTGTCTGTTTTGTCAACAACATCAACATCTTCCCGATCTCCACTTCGTGACCATCAAAGTTCAGAGAAAACTCCATAGATACCTACTCGTTGTAACCTTAGAAAGTGGTAAGGAATTCAAACCACCTGACATCTCTGAACCTTTGAGCTATCTGAGGATAAGCTTCGAGGAGTTCATCACCCTCGGGTTCTAATATGACTACCTGTCTGCTCCTCTTAGGCGCCATCAAAACACAATGCTATAATTGACACGATTAATATTTCGAATTTTCCACCTGCAATCTGTTAGTATATAACTGTTCTTCTGAGCAAATACCTGCGCCTAAAATTCAACAAAATCAAACATAGAATGACAAGTTCAAATAATGATCGTTGAGAATTGGACAATTTGAAATGGGTCCTTTGCGGGTACAGAGAAATCCGATCATGTAACGGTTTGAATCATAAAATGATTCCAAAGATATTGTGGGACACATGCGAACTCTCAATCCACGATCTGTGTCATCATAACGAAATCTGGGTTACGGGCACATATTAAGGCATGATTATCTTTGCGCTATGGGAATAATGCTATTCGAGTAGCGCTATTAATGAATTAGCATAATTTGAATTTTTAAAGTTCAAACAGGCATATGAAGTGACACATCATTTAAAACCATGTCTCAAAACTCCAAACTTAAAGAAATTATTCAAAAAGCTGAAATGCAATGATCCAGATTATTTTTGGCACGAAATGAGAGCGGAGATATAACACATAAATATTTAGAGATATTGCAAGAGAGACAACAATATAACAGAGATATAGTGGAAATAAAACAAGAGTCACAGATATATAGTAATACATGATTTCTATTAACGAAATAAATGTACAGAGACTGTAAAATACAGAGTGAAAGACTCGCTAGAATAGTGGTAGCTTATCTCTGAGAAGAGATGTGACGGCTACTCACATCCGTGAGAAGATGATTACAATGAGGCTCTGAAGCCCTTTTTACAATAAGCAGGAATGTCAAAAACCCTAGACATCCAAAAACCTAAATCTAGGAGATGAAGCGCCAAAAGTCATGTGGGCCCCGTTTGGGTAAGTTGGTGCATCAACTTCCCGGGGTCGTAACTTTTGCATACGATCTCCGTTTTAGGCGTATGATAGCTCG
>JZKD02S2431096.1:313625-329091 GCA_000966675.3 Picea glauca
CTCACAAAATCAAAAGAAAAAATTAGAGATTAACACTGGCTCCTTTTGGGGATGGAGTTTTGATAATAAACTCCAAGAACTGCAGACCAATGCCTTTTCTTTATTTCTGATTCACTGATTTCCCTATATCTGTCAGTCTTTTATTTGCAGCATAACTGTAAAAACAAGTCCATTGGGTATATGGAGTCTTTATTGAAAAGAAAACCTATTGTACTAACTAAAACCCTGATAAGTCATTAGAGAAAATAGTGCTTCAAGAACCTCCCATTCACTGGGCCTCCAAAAGTTTCTGTGTTGTCCAAATTATGCAAGAGAAAAGTGTTATTGTTCATTACCTTGGCTATTCTAAAAGGACCATACCATATGTTATCGAACTTACCATGTTTTTCTTTATCCTCTCTCCTGGCATCCCACCTTAACACCAAATCTCCCTCACTGAAAATATCTTTCTTAGTTCCCTTATCAAATGTAGCCTTGACTTTGCTCCGGTGAGCAACAACTTTCTGATTCACCTGTTCTCTGACCTACTGAACTTCAATCATCTGAAAAATTCTCCTTTGGACATCGTTGGGTTCTTCTAACTCTTCTTGTAGAAACTTTAAAACTGGCAGGCCCAATTGAGTTGGAAGAATATCTTATGTCCCATATACTAGCTGGAAAGGATATGTCCCAATAGACTTCTTGTTGTTGATACGATCAGCCCAAAGGGAAAACTTTAACTTGGAATCCCATGATTTTTTATTTTCTGCCAGTAATTTTTTGATAATCCTCATTAGAGTCTTATTGGAAGATTCTGCCAATCCATTCCCTTGGGGGTAGTAGGGAGTAGAATGAACCAATTTGATACTATACTTATTGCAGAATTAAATCATGGAATTTGATTTAAAAGCCTGTGCATTATCAGTGACCGGTTTTTTAGGACAACCAAACCTGGAAAAAATATATCCGTCTAGAAATACCATGATTATCTTGTCTGTTGTATTCCAAGTCGGAATTGCTTCGATCCACTTCATAAAATAATCCATGGCTGTAATAATCCATCTATGCTGTCCTAAAGATGATGGATTAATCTCTCCGATGAAGTCCAATCCCCACTGTTGAAATGGTCCATGGGTGATGATTGGTTTCAGAGGCAAAGATATAAGTTTCTACTTTCCAGCAAATTTCTGACAGGGTTCACATGCCCTGACCTGAGCAAAAATATCTGAGAATAGAATTGGCCAGTAATAGCCTGCCCTAAGAATCTTTAAGGCGGTATCCTTCCAAATATGATGGCCTCCACACACACCATGATGTAGATCATGAGAAATTTGTTTAGCTTCTTTTTCATCAACACACCTCAACAGAAAACCATTAGGGTCTTTCCAGAATAGGGTCTGATCAACAATGCAATACTTTACTACTCTTAATTTTAATGATCTGAATTTTGATTTATCCAACTCTGGGGGAGATTGAGAGTTCAACAAAAAAAATACAACATTTTTGTACCATGGTGAAGAAACATACTTGTTGTTTACCTGTGAATTTGTTTCTTCAATCTGGACAGAAGAATCCTATGTCTTGTCTGAAAGATGGTACAACCCAATTGCTTTGCAATTAGATTCTGTCATTAATTTGGCAAGGCCTTGTCCTTTTATCAGTTGAGTAGGCTTTATGGTGAGATCATACTCCAGGATTTTTGTTATCCATTTCCCTCGCTTTCCTTCACAATCAAGCTGAACCAATATTTCTTTAACTGCACTTCTTGGGACATAAGTTGTAATCTTAGATTGAAGAACATATACTCTGAAGGATTTCAGAGCCTTTACCAATGCATAGGCCTGTTTTTCTATTATATCATACTTCAATTCAGAGTCTCTGAGAGTTTTTCTAAAGAAGGAGATGGGTTGCTCGTATCCTTGCTCATTTCTTTGCAGAAGAACAACAACTATGGTATTTTCTGATGCAATTGAAAAAATCATGAATTCTTTGGAGTAATCTAGGATAATTAGAACAAGTGCCTGAACAATAACCTGCTTGATTCTTTCAAAGGATTCTTTCTCTTCTAGTATCCACTTAATTTTTGCATCCTTTTTCAACATGTTAGTAATGTACTTGATAATCTCTGCAAAGTTAGGTATAAACCTCCTTAAAAAATTAATTTTACCAATGAAGGAATGAATAGACTTTTTGTTTCTCGAAATGTCTATTTGTTAGATAGCCTTTACTCTTTCAGGATCTATTTTAATACCTTTAGGTGAAACAATGTGTCCTAAAAGATTTCCTTCCTCCATGGAAAAATGTGATTTCTTGGGATTAAGTGATATACCGTACCTCCTGCACTTCTCAAAAGTCTGCTTCAAGTGCTGTAAATGTTCTTCGTTGGATGCTAAAAATATAGTGATGTCATCAAGGTAAATAACCACAAACCTATCTTTCTCACCAATGAAAGAAATTTCCATAGCCCTTTGGAATGTGGCTCCTATGTTCATCAATCTGAAGGGCATCTTTTCATACATAAAAGTGCCCCAAGGAGTGGTAAAAGCTGTTTTCTTTTTGTCCTCTTCCACTACTGATGTTTGATTGTACCCTGAGTATCCATCAAGCATAGAGATCCTCTTTGCGCCAACAACTCTCTGTAAGATATAATCCATTTTTGGTAATGGATAATTGTCTTTCAAAGAGCACCTGTTTAGATTACTGAAGTCCACACAGAGCCTTATCTCTCCGTTCTTCTTCCTGATAGGTACAAGGTTGGCTACCCATTCTAAGTATATTAGTGGCACTATGATTTTTGCTTCTAGCAACCTTTTCAGCTCCTTTTCTATTATAGGTAACAGTAAAGGATTAAATTTCCTGAACTTTTTCTTAACAGGTTTTGATCCAGGTTTCAGAGGAATTTTGTGCTGAATAATTTCTGTATCAAACAATTTCAGATCTTCATAAGACCAGGCAAATATATATGAATATTGTTTCATCAATTCAACATATGCTTCTTTCTGTTTTTGTGATAGTTTTCTAGATATTTTGACCAACCTGGAGTTTGCATCCAGACTAATGTCATAGTCCACTACATATGTTTCTTCTGTTTGGATAACAAACTTCCTGGAAACATCATTGTGATCGAACAACCTCTCTAGTGGAACAAAACCTTTGGGCAGATGGTTTGTCTTCAGTTCAATGATTTTGTGGCCAACAATAGTATCTTGAAGGACTTCTGTAGCATGTATTTCTGCTTCACCATTTTTGTCATCTTGATCTATTGAAATGTTAGAAAACTCTTCAATAGTTTTCAAAAATCTTTGAATTTCCTCATCGTCTTTAAAAACCTGCCAATGTTTTATATTATCCGGTATTGAGGGTCTGTGTCTGACCTCAACTTCGAACTTCAGATTAGGAAACATTGGAGTTTTAAAGTTGCTAGCTGCAAGTGCCAAAGAGTCAGCCTGCTGATTTAAATTTCTGTGCACAAAAGTAATATTGAATGCCAAAAATAAATTATCCACATAATCCCACACCTCATTTCTATATTGTTTCAACCTTTGTTGTTTGGTTTGATATATATTCTTGATCTAGTGAATAATAAGTTTCGAGTCTCCAAAAACAAACAACTTATCTATACCCATATCTTTAGCAACTTTCAAACCTAACAACAAGGCTTCATACTCACTGATGTTATTGGTGGTCTCAAATTCAAATTTATATGACATAGGAATAACCTCCTTGGTAGGGGAAATGAAGACAATCCTAGCTCCAGAACCTTCTTTAGAACATGCTCCATCAAAATACATTTTCCAAACAAAATTGTCTTTACTGTCTCCAACTGTAGTTGTTGTATTTTTGACTGATACTTCTGCCATCTCATCACTCATATGAAAAATAAAAGAACCAAGATCATCTTCTACAACATATATAGGATGATTAGTGGGATTATTGTGATCACTTACCAAATAAGACAATCTTACTTCTCTGTATAATCTTTGATGTTCCCCACCAAAAATAGGTATGGTTGCATAGCTAAGGTCCATCTGTAGAGTACCACCTACCTTCTTGGACCAAGATCTTGAAAGAAGCATTCCAAATTCTGGTGGTATGTCAGCCACAATAACATCTAATACCACACTTTCCATAGGTAATTGGGAAAGAGTAACAACCACATCTTTCATAACTCCAAGGCATTTGACTTTCTTGGAGTCAAAAGAATATAGATCATGACATGGTCTAGTAATGTCCAACCCTAATTCTTCCATCACCACCTTAGGCATGACATTATGCGAGGCACCAGAATCCATTAGGCAGTTGTGCAATATCTTGTCATGGAGATTTAATGAAATGTAGAATGGTGGAGAGGCATCAATTCTGTCTTCAATGTGAGGTCCAATAGTTATAGCAGGGTTTTCATCCTCTAGATTGACTGTATCTGAAAAGGTGACTTGAGCTGGAGCCTGTAGAGCCTTGAGGACAGTGTTTATGAAGGGTTATGTTTTCATGAGTTCTAATAATGGCATTGAAATCTTGATTTTGTTGATTTTGAGTTCTAAACTGAAAGAAAAAATGTTTATGTCTTGTTCCTTTATGTCAACAGTACTATCCTTGGTAGGTTGTTTCAATGGTTGATAAGTTTGAATCTTGGGAATTCCTTTGATAATTCCTATTTTAATTGAAGTACTGGCCTTCTTTGTGGAAACAGGTGTATCTACTTTAGGTGCATTTGAACTAGATCTAAGATTGTATTTTTTCCTTTTAGGTTCCTTTTGGATGATCTCATCTGCATCCCCTTCCTCAAACTGGTTTGCAATCAAAGCATCTTCATAATCCTGCTGTGTCACATGTAGAGGAGATGATTCAGAATCATTCAGATGAACTGCAGGGTCTTCTTCTGTATCATCTTCGTCCTCCTCCTAATCTACTGCATTATTTTGAAAAGGAGGTAAAACCTTTTGGTCATCTTGGTTTTTTATTTCTCTCAGTAAGATTTGAGGTGTATTGTTTGGCCTCCTGAACTGATTTGGATTTCTGTATCCACTCTCCTGTGCAGGTCTACTGGGATGTTTTTGTTCCATCTTCAATCTTTCCATTTCAGATGTTAGAGTTTTCAACATCTTAGCCATTTCATCCATCTTCGAATTAGATGCTAAATTAGAAGATGAAGGCAACTCTTCCTTTTTCTTTTTCCTATCTCTGTCACTTCTAGACTTCAATTTGTCTGCTGCTAATATGTTTGATTCTACCTCGATAGTAGCATCTTGCATCAGGCCGAGGGTAGCAGTTCTTCCTTCCCTAAGCAACAAGGAAAATTTGGCATCAAATGCATTGGAAAACGTGATTTTAGCTGATGTCTATGAAGGTTTAATCTCCTCTGGAATTTTACCATACATCTGGTTGAACCTTTTGGTAAAATCAGGTATTAATTCACCTTGTTTCCTCCTTAAAACACTAAATTCGGTAATGTAGTATAAAAATTCTTTGTTGTCTGCCCAGTGTTTAAGAAAGGCATCATTTAAGGATACAATATCAGCAACTGAATTAGGAGGAAAACTCTTGAACCACTTTCTTGATTCCCCATTTAGACTCTGCACGAATAATCTCATCCACACATCAACATGCTCTACATTGAAATTATCTGCAAAACTATAAAATGAACTCAAATGCTCTCCAGTAGTAACTGCTCCATATCCATTGAATCTGGGCAAGTATCTCATATAATCATTTGGTGGAAAGGCAAACATGACTTGTGGAAGAACCAAAGGGGCATACCTTGCTGCAACGATTTCATCCATTCTGTCTGCATCCATATTAGCTATTTTTGGTGTTTTGGGAGTAAGCAAGATTGGTGATGCTGGAGCTGAAAATGTCCCTTGTGTATTACAACTTAATTGTACTGTCACTGAGTCTTGATCTTTAGCAGATAAGGATTTATCTTCCGGAGTATGATCAGATGATGGGATAAGAAACATAGGATTCTCAAAAGAAAAATAATGTGATTTAAAATCCTCAGATGAGAGAGATACAAGAGATGACGAAGGTGTCTTTGGTTCATTCTTAATATCTGTGTTGTGACCTCTCAAAGTTTCAGTCATAGGAAAGGTGTCTGAATATTCATATTTAATGAGTTCAGTAAGTAACTTCCATTGTTCTAGATTCAATTATGAGATAGTTGAAGGGAATGAAACTGTAGAAGGCTCAATAACAAGTTTAATTTCACTTTCAGGATTCACCTCTTCATCTACTTGGGTTTTGGTGATTTCAGAGGATTGTCCTTGAGAACTTTCTGAAGACAATTTTCCCTTTGAGAGTGAAGACTGTCCAGAAAGAACCTTAGGTTTTCTTAGTAACTTTTGAGTATCTGGAACTGCTGCAACAGGCTTACGATCTAGATTTTTCCTGGTTACTGGTCTCTTAGTAGATGATGAAGAAGTTAGAGGAGTTTTAGGTCCTTTACCTTCTCTTTTAGGAGCCAAAATTACCACAGAGGAGTGACCAGGTGAATAATCACAGTCTTAAATAATGTCCAAAATCTTGTTCACCATCAAGATCTGAATCTTATCTTGTCATTTCCCCAGGGAAGATATCTTTGTTTCTTTGTCCCCGAAAACAACACCAAAAGATGTTATTCCCTAAAGTTGCACTGAATGTGAGAGGGTGCAAGCTAGGGCATCATCAATTTATTGCAAAGTGTTTTAAAGGTTTTTATGATTTGTTCTTTTGAGTAAGGTGGTTGAAAATTGGCTCAAAAGTATAACATAACATGAAAATCACAATCAAAACATAGCATATCCCATTGACTGGTTAAAATGTAGTCACATAGATGAATTAGACCAATAATAAAAGAGAGGAGGAAGCTTCCAATTTGTCAACTTCACATAAATCCTTGTCTCCGAATATCTTAAAGAAACAAGACCATCAGCTTGATATCAAAACTTGAAAATAATTTCCACAGTAAAATTTTCACTGTATTAATTAAAAATCAAGAAACAAATGCATTGCAATCTGAATAATGAATTTCAAGCACGAAGAAAGAAAACAGAGTAGAAAAGAGTGTCTAACCATCCATATGCCTCTGCTATTAAGTGTCAAATAGAATAATAATGCCTTACAAGGATTTTCAAAATAAGTCCTTTGGATCTCCATTTTTTCCACCAGAACAGAGTCTTTCCTCTGCCTATTTAAACCATCCATAAACCTCCAAATCCTATCATCTAGTGTACTCTTAATGACTAGATCTAAATAGTATCTATCTACTAGGGAAGTTAGCTCAAAAAGAGGTTTTACGATCCAAAAATAGATCATTGCTCAATAGCTTGATATTGTATGATCTTGCCAGCATTACATTTGATTCTACAAAACAGGGATTAGTTTGATCTAGTCATACAGTTCGAGGTCTTTTCATTTCACAAGCCAAAAACGAGTAGACACTGCCATATTTCCTGGAAAACAAAAAAAATATGATTGTAGCAATCTTCATGAAACCTTTAGGATATAATAACAACAATAGCTTTAGCAATTTTCTGTTTGAGCTTTGTGGTAAGCACGGCATTGTGCCAATAGAGTCTGAAGTTTATTTCTCTGAGTTCTTTGAGCAACGCCATTTGATCTTTTTTATTATTTTTGAAACCTTGAATCCTTTCTTCCTGAAGAGCATTCCATTGTTCTATATGTGCCTTTTCTTTCTTCAACTGTCTCACTGTCTTCTGGAGTTCCTTGATCCTTTCTTTATCAATTCTGATTTTAACCTTGAATTCGGGGAACTCTTCAGAAGGTGCAGGCTCATTTAGATTTAAGGCAAGCTTGGGTTCTCTCGATTTAACTTGGTATTTAGAAACCAATCCTGAGCTATGTTCTTCATCAGAACTTGCTGAATCCACGGCTTTAGGCATATCTGATATGTGATCTGAGTTTACAAGGTAACCCTTTTTATTCTCAGGAATCTCACTGATACCTTTAGCAATTTCTTTCACTTTTGCCAATCTGGTTAAATCTCTCATTACAAGTCTCGCAGATGATGAAATAATTTTTTTACCTTTCTTTGTTGGTTTCTTATGCAATGGAGTTCCTTTTGCCTTTTTCCTGGTACCTGCTTCAGCATCTTCAGAGTGATCTTCTATAACTATGCCGTTTTCTTCTTTGATCGATGGATTAAACATGGCTTTAGACTTCAACCTGTACTTGTTGGTAACCCTAGTAGAATTCCTTGTAGGTTTTTGAGATGCAGACACACCTTTATCCTTTGTCCTTTTGACTACAACACCCTTTTTACTGGTTGATGGTGATTCGTACTTGACTATAGTTTGAATATCAAAATCTTCATCTGAATCTTCTTCCCCTTTAACATCTTCCTCATAAAACATTTTGATTTTTGGATCCAACTTAGGTATTTTACCTCTGCTATTCCTTGTCACCTTGATATCAGGCATTTCTTCTTTAATAGGGGTTTCATCAACTGAAATATTTTATTTCTGTGTAACAATCTTTTTTCCTTTGCCTCTCTTCTATTTGTTGGACTGTGTGTTAGGATTTAAGGATTGCATGAGCCAGCTCCAGGGTTTCTGTAATTATCTCAAAGAAGACACAACTAAAGTCTTAGTTAAGACTTGATGAAACAGGCTGCTCTTTGCATTGGTGGAGAGTGACTGTAGTCTCTTTGACATCTTTGTCAAGCTTTTGAGTAGAAAGTAAGGCATATTTAAGGGATAATCGCCATTTAGATGCATTGATATCCTAATGCGGTAGATATAGACTAGTGAGAATCTACCTTCGTAGGTGATATAACTGTGGATAATGATCAGAGCAATGTGCCATTCAGGTCTAATCTAGCTGCAAGGAACTCTCCTTTTCCAATTCAGATTTTTATTATCTGGAAGCAGGAATTGATTGACAAACTCTGTAACCACATGCTCTTTCTTCCACAATATTTCTCCTCCAACCACCAATATGCAAGCTTCGGTAGTTGTCTGTTCTATCTTTAGAATCAACATCTTCCTGATCTCCACTTCGTGACCATTAAATTTCAATGCAAACTCCATAGAGACCTACTCGTCGTAACCTTGGAAAGTGGTAAGGAATTCAAACCACCTAACATCTCTGAACCTTTGAGCCATCTCAGGATAATATTTGAGGAGTTCAACACCCTCGGGTTCTAATATGACTACCTGTTCACTCCTCTTAGGCGCCATCAAAACACAATGCTATAACTGGCACGATTCAGATTCCAAATTTTCCACCTACAATCTGTTAGTATATAACTGTTCTTCTGAGCAAATACCTATGCCTAAAATTTAGCAAAATCAGACATAGAATGACAAGTTCAAATAATGATCGTTGAGAATTGGACGATTTGAAATGGGTCCTTTGCGGGTACAGAGCAATCTGATCATGTAACGGTTTGAATCATAAAATGATTCCAAAGCTATTGTGGGACACATGTGAACTCTCAATCCATGATCTGTGTCATCATAACGAAATCTGGGTGACGAACGCATATTAAGGCATGATTATCTTTGCACTACGGGAATAATTCTATTCCAGTAGCACTATTAATGACTTAGCATAATTTGAATTTGTAAAGTTCAAACAGGCATATGAAGTGACACATCATTTAAAACCATGTCTTAAAACTCCAAACTTAAAGAAATTATTCAAAAATATGAAATGAAAACCATAACAAACTAAAAACAATGATTAAAATCAAATGGAAGCAGATAATGAAGTGCATGTAGGAAGGGTTTGGGATTAGGGTTTCTAACAAAATCAAAAGCAAAAATTAGAGACAAAGAAGAAGTTTGGAGGAATTGTTGGATGGAGTTGGAAAATCCTCCGAAGCCCTAATCCATGAAGTGTCGAAGTCACAAAACTCTAGAGAAGCATAGCTCGAAAGTTTGTCGATTCGGGATATTTATAATGTTATGTGGTGAAGTCCCGCGAAGTCTGAAGTCCCGAAGCTCCAGAGAGTGAAGAACTGGGAGTCTGCCAGTTCAACGTTTGAGAGTTTTGTTGTATGTTGAATAAGAAACTTCCGAATCTTGGAGTTCTGGAGGAGATCCCAACCATTGGTTCCAGGAGGAGAGAGAACCATCGATCTCAATTTCGACATTCGACGGTTCAGGGGTATTGTGTGTTGAAGTCGCAGGAAGTCCTGAATCCCAGAGTCCCAAAGTTCTTTTTGACCGTAGATCTCAGCATGGGACGCAGACCGTTGATTCTTGAAACCTCTGGAGTAGTTTGCTAGTTCAACGTTTGAGTGATTTTAAGTGTGCAAGTGAGAAATCTTCCAAATCTTGGAGTTCCAAAGTCCAGGAGTGTCGAAGTGACATGGCATGATAACGTCACCTAGTGTGACGTGGACCCACTTTACGCATGCCATGTGTTATCCTGTTTCATGATTTTGACATGCCTTTTGTATCAATTGGAGTTTGATATGTGTCACGTGTTGATTTGGCCACATGTCATCTCCATATTTTAACATGTAGCACCCTTGGTTCATAGTGGCTAAGGAGTACCTGAAAGTTCATAAATTCGGCATTCAGGAAATTTTTGGGTATGTTGCTGCAAGAACCTCTAAAGCGCAAAGCTCCGAAGAGCCAGTCCAAGAGTTTGCCAGTTCATAGTTTGAGATAAATAAGGTGAGAGGTTTCAAGAACCTCCAAATCCCGAAGCTCTAGAGCGTCGGAGTCCCAAAGCTATGGAGAAGCATCGTTCGGGGAGTTCACCACTTCGAAGTTCGGAGGTAATGTTATGTGACATAAGTAGAACCTTCGAAGCCCGAATTTCCAAAGCTTGGATGGGTGCATATCAGCTAAGCGCTTGGTCATAGCTCTGGTTATATGAGACTTTGATCGAAATGAAATGGGGCTAGTGCCCGAATTGTTGTTTTCGAAGACATAAAAGGGGATGGAAGTGGTTTTTTGGGGAGCCCTAACTTTCATCTCAGATATCCGATTGTGGAAAGAATATAGCCTTTGGAAGGATAATTAAGAGGAGAATAGCCTAAAATTATTCTAATTTGGATAACTGTGATATATTTTCTTCATAAATTAAGCAGAAAAAGTACCAGTAAATTTAATTGATAATTTTTGTATAATATGTATAATTCTAACCAGATGATTGCTTGCAGGTTTGTCAGGATTAGAGGTATAATCAAATAAATTCAAGAACAAGATCAGGTATTAGAGTCATGGAAGAATTAAAAAGCTTACAAAAGTTGGATGAGGTACTAAAAAAGAAAGAATCCTCACATAGGATATGAAGCTAGCAGGTTAAAAATGTCATTGACAGGCATAGAAGGAAAAAAGTAAGGCTCCATAGCCTTGAAGGTAGAAATGTGTAGACAATTGCAAAGCTTAAGTGTGAAAAGAATCCACTTCTGATATCAGATTTCGAAGTGGAAGCAGGATGCTAATGCAGAGAAATTGGAATGATCTCTCACTTGAAAAGTGTCACTGAATGAAAATGGACTTCCATTGGGGAATGGTATTAAGTGAGAAAAAATGGCCAAGTGGAGCGTGGCTAGAAAGTGTTCAAACCAGGGAACAATAATGGAGATGATAAGAATGAGAACACGCAAGGAAACAAGGATATGAAGGAGTTCAAGGACAACCAACTACAACAAATATATATAAATAAATAAGTGAATTAAAATAGAAATGCACTAGAGTGCATGAGGCATACAATGAAGTTAAATTGCATATGCATTAGTAGGCATGATGACAGTAAATGCTTGTGAACTTAGAATAGTTTATTATTATGAAATAATGTTTGAGTATGACTAATGATGGATTATGTATTCAAGAAAAATGACACAACAAGGTTACATATGTGGATGTTGCTGCTGCTTATGATTTCCATCTAGGTGAAGACCCATGAGGATGGTAGGAATGGTGATCAGAATGATGAAGGAAGAAGTTTGTGAGCTTCTACAAATATTAGTTGGTTAGATAACAACAAGTAGGTTGATAAAAACTAGGCATGTATGCATTTAGTTTTTTTTGGTGCATACATGTTGAAGGGGATTGAGGTAAGAATTCCCTCAGTTAATTTCAATATTTAAATTGACCTGTAATGGCCAAAATCCTAGAGTATGTAAATGTTGTTGATGTTAGAATGCATTTAGATAAAATGTTGGTTTCATATTATGTTATGATTGGTTATGGGATCATAACCGGGTTAATTCAAGAGACATACTCCTTCTATAGCAATGAATATCCATAGAGCTAGTCATGTGTGAGACCATAATATGGTAGGATATGGAAGGGCTATAGTGCTATATGAGTACTCATTGGTATCTATTGTATATCTGATGTTTGGAATGCAACCTCTTTTCCGACATTGAAGAGAACTTAAGGATTATATTCTTGGTGTTATGTTTGGGTGGAAAAGGAAGGTATCCAAATAATTATGCAAGCAATAGAAAGTGTGTGGATGATGTGTTGAGTCATTGGATAGACCTTCCAACTCATCATGGTGGAATGCATGACATAGTTATGTGGTATTATGTAGTCGATGCATGGATGAATTGTATAGATGTGGCCATGGGTATTGGCACATTGATTGTTATTTTATTTAGTAATTAATTGTTGCATTATGAAAATCCCATGGTGCTAAAAATACTTAATGACGGATAGATGCATTATATTTAATATGAATACTTGTTGGAAGTGATTGAATTGTAGTTGTAAACAATTCTAAGATCACTTTGTGAATTTGTTTTGAATTGTTACCATGAATATATATATATCTTGTATGGGATATACTGACAATTTGTTTGGCTGAGTGTAAATTGAGGAAATTGCAGGTAGAATGGTCTAGTATATGGTATAAATGTAAATCCATAAAGAAGACAAATGCCTATTTCTACAAGAGACAAATTATTATGAGCATAAGCTCATGTTTGGAAGTTTTGTTTTTCCTATATGAAACAATTTTGGGAATTATAATTTAATAAAGTACTGAAAAATTGTTTTGGCTGAATGTAAATCAAGGAAATTGCAAGTAGGATGGTCTTGAATATGGTAGGGATGTAGTCCCATAAGGAAGACTGATATATACAACTATAGAGACAAACATTATGAGTAGAAAGCTCATGCTTGGAAACTTTGTTTTCCTGTATAAAACATATTTGACATTTATGATTGAAATTATTATAACAATATCTCATGATGACTATATTTTTATAATACAGATGAGATTATGGCTATTGAAGTTGGAAGCTGATGAAAAAGAAAACCAAAAGGAAATCAAGCTCAATGATGAAGGCATGGAATGAAGGAAGTCCAAAGGACTTGTTACAACTAGAGTTCTTGAAGCCGCAATTCTAAAACTTCCTGGCTGAGTGTACTGGAGCCTTGGAGAGAAGTGGAACATCCTAAGGGAATGGATGGAAGATAAAGGGGTTCATTTCTTTGGTTTGTGCAGGGATAAGAAGGGAAGGAGAGCTTGCTACTTGGAACTGCTACCATAAATAAAAATTCTGAAGATCATTGTACATGTTTTGGGTCGGAATGTTAAGAACCAAATATCAATATAGCATAGAAAAACCTCAGAAAAAGTACTCAACACCTTGAAAAAGAGATAATTTCAGATAATAAGCCTCTTCGAGGGGGAAACCTCCTTTTNCCAGACATTTGTTCACTATCTCGGTTTGTCCATAAGATTGAGGATGATAGGATGAGCTATGAGCCAATTGAGTACCCAAACAAGAAAATAATTCTGTTCAAAAATGTCCAGTGAAGATGGGATCTCTGTCACTTACAATAATCTTTTGTTGGCAAGTATTGCAGTTTGCACAGGACTTGGTTTTTTCATTAATGTTAAACTTTAAATTGCATCAGTTTGCACAGGCACCGTGGATCAGTTTGCATAGGCACAACTTGAATTTTGGATATCCGTATTACCGTGGATCAGTTTTCACAGGCACAGCTTGAATTTCAGAGATCGGAAATTAACCAACACATGATTCCAGGAGTTTCTATATCGGGATTCTGGGAGTTTCTATTTCGCGATTCTGGGAGTTTCTATTTCAAGATTTTTGCATGATAAGCAAAAAAAAACTTCAACATTACGAAGTCTCGATTGCCAAAATGCGAAATCATGACTTAATCTAAGTCGTTGATCAAAGGGAGATCGTGGATCGTCGATATGACTCCATTTCGGAGTTCTGGATACCGGGAGTTGGAAGTGTCAAGGATACTCACGACAGAAATGCGGAAATCGTGAAATGCGAAATGTCGAAATACCGAGGATCGAGACTTGGAGTGTTGAAACACTTCTTCACAAAAATGACAAAATGCCGAAATGAAAAATGCCGAAACGCCGAAATGAGAAATGTCGAAATACCGGGGATCGAGACTTGGAGTGTCGAAACANTAAAATGGGTTGTGGATAGTGGATGTTCAAAGCATATGACAGGTAGAAAATAACTCTTTGTTGAACTAGATGAAGGAAAAGAAGGTACAATCACCTTTGGAAATGATCAATCAGCGAGGATAGTTGGAAGAGGAACTGTTTGTCTAAACAACAAGAAAATCATGGCTGAAAATGTCTTATTGGTTGAGGAAATGGAACATAACTTATTGAGTGTAATTCAAACCTATGATAAAGGTCTCTTTATGGTTTTTGATTCAAAAGGATGTCAAATCAGGAATATAAAATCAAATAAACTAGTTGGAACAGCCACAAGGACATCAAATAACATATACATTTTAGATGAGAAGGATGAAAATTTCTATCTTGGACATGAAGATGAAAGTTGGTTGTGGTACAAAAGACTTGGACACATTAACTTTGAAAATCTGATTCAGTTGAATAAAAAGGAAGCAATAAGAGATTTACCTGTCATAAAGGATCTTTCAAGTTCTATCTGCAAGCAATGTCAACATGGTAAGAAAACTAGAGTTAAATTCAAAACCAAATAACATTCAACAACTAAACCATTGGAAATAGTACATGTTGATGTCTGTGGACCTATGAGAACAACAGGGTTAAAAGGCGAAGATACTTTTTGTTGTTTGCGGATGATTTTACTCGAATGACTTGGTTGTTTTTATTGAAAAAGAAGTCTGAAACTTTTAGTTGCTTTCAAATTTTCAAAGAATTGACTAAAAATGAAATTGATATGAAGATGAAGTGTTTAAGGTCAGACAATGGAGGAGAGTTTGTGTCAAAAGAATTTAACAATTACTGTAATGAAAATGGAATTAAAAGACATTTCTCTGTTACAGAAACACGTCAGCAAAATGGTGTTGTTGAAAGAAAAAACAGAACTATTATGGAAATGGAAAGAACAATGTTAAATGAGTCCAGATTGAATGACATGTTTTGGCCTCAAGATGTTCACACTTTTGTACACATCTTGAATAGAAGTTTACTAAGAAATAATACTGATAATGTTGGAAGATTGATTGTTGTCATTGATGTCAACCCTAGTCATGGGTTTTGGACCGCAAGATTGATAAAGGTATTTGGACATGAAGGAAAATGCACATGCATATACAAC
>JZKD02S2431096.1:329101-342960 GCA_000966675.3 Picea glauca
TCTCCTTAGTATATATAGGAGACTAGGAGGTATAATTACAACTAATGGCCTAAAGCCGACATAAATAAAATAACATTACTAATATAATATTCCCCAATTAAGGGGTAATGAGCCACTATTAGGGCTTAACACAGAATGCCTATGTATACATGTTTAATTTTAAGCCAGAGTGCCTATGTATATGAGATTGGGTTGGATTTAATGTGTGGATTAAGGCCAAAGGGATTGGGTTTGTAATGTTAATAATATTGGAATGGTGTTGTGCACTGAGGACAGTGCCAAAATAAGGGGAGGGGGAATGTAAAATCTAGGTTTTAACCCTTATGAACTATAATGTATTATGTAATTGTGACTTAGGCTGGTGAGTCAGTAAAGTAAAAAAGGGGCCATAGTGCCGGGGAAATGTAATACTTCATATACAATATTAATAAAAATACACCACTGACTGTAAGACGGAAAAGGAAAAAAAAAGATAGGGGGGTCGAGGGGCTAATTCTATTTATTATTATTTTTATTTACCATAATTGATTTTATGGAGAAAAGTGGTTACATGGGATTCTTGGGGAAGGCCATGTGGTTCTTGGTTCTTGTGATTATATAAACATTCAATGGGGGATGATTTGGTTCGCTTCTTTTCCTTGGTGCGTTTATTGTACCTGGTTCTTCCTCTTCTTCCTTTTCCTTCACTTGGGCTGAATTCATGATGCAGGAGAATCGTTGGCAAGCGGGCAAAGGTGGGACCACCCAAAACATGAGAATTCCTTCAGAACTTCAATGTGAGAAGTCACAAACGATTTCGGGATCTGCCTCCACACAACGCCAAAATTCACCTTCGGAGGCATGCTTGAACCGGTGCCAGGTTTTTCCCTTTGAAGCAAGTTTTTGAAATTGTAAACAGAGAAGAAGTTTCCACTTCGGCTCTGGAATACGAATAGACTAAGATAGCATAGGATAAGGTTTAGATTAGGAAAGTAGCAGGAAAAACCCTAGGAACATTTTGAGTTAAAAAAAGTTTGTAAGCCTAGTTAGCGGCAGGTAGAGAAAAGAAAAAAAATGATATGTGAGAGAACTGCGAGTGAGCAAAAAATATTAGTTTTTGGAGCTACTATAGTTTGTATGTATTATGTAGGCAGTGGGACCTTATGAATATAACATAATGGAAAATTGATCCAAATGTGTTGTGCTTGGACTGTGTGTATTTTCCTGTTGTTTTCTGTTTTATAAACAAGTGAATGGAACTGTGAGATTTTGGCAGTTTCAATTGTTTCTCTTCATTTGGAGCTTTGCAAGGTGTGCATCGAGCTAGGGAGGAATGTTGTGGAGTTGTTTTTCTCTTCACTGGGAGCTCTACAAGGTGTGCATTGAGCCAGAGAGAAAACACAGTGAATATGAACTATCGAAATCCCTCAGACACAAGGAGTGTGCGGGAGATCGAAGTCTAAACTAGACAAAGCTTAGGAGGGATAACACTTCAGAAGGTGTTGTCGAGACCAGGAAATTATTCCCTAGAAGGAGTGAATATTGAGTCTTCGCAGACTTAGAAAATCTTCTAAGTCGGAGTCGAGTAAAATCTTAGGAGGAAGAATGCCCTTGAGCATTGGATCGTTGTGGGGATTCCCGCAGATTGTCCGATTGGAAGGAGGAGCACAGAATTTAACGCTGCATAGATCCCGGCGAGGGAATTTCAAAGATCTGAACTGATGGTGGAGAGTCCTCGAGGAGGAACACCGAAACCCCACAAATCGTTGGATAAGGTGGAGCTGCAAGGAGATCAGCGGCGAGGGCTACTTGATGTCCAAAATCTCAGGAGGAACAACAACCATCGATCTCAGATAGATCTGGACCATTGGTTCAGTTCGCAAACTCGGGTATCGCCAACCAGAGGGATAGAGGTCTTGTCTTCCAAAACCCCGAGTCGCGAGATCAAGAAATAACAGAGTCGACCCATTTCAAGGACTTGGATATCGTGAACCGGAAAGCGGAGTCCCTTGTTTTTCAAACCTCCGAGTCGCGAGACTGCGATTTGATCTGAACCATCGATCACAGGCAGATCTGGACCGTTGGTCCACATCGTGAACTCAGATATCGCGAACAGGGAAGCAAAGTTCCTTGTTTTTTCAAACCTAGGAGTCGCGAGATAGCGAGGAATGCCCATTTCACGAACTCGGACATCGCGAGCTGGGAGGCAGTGTTCTTGGTGCTCCAAGACCCCGAGTCACGAGATCACAAAATAATGAGGTCATATCATTTCGTGAACTCGGGCATCACGGGCTGGAGGGCAGAGTTCTTGGCGCTTCAATACCCTGAACCACGAAATAACGAAAGGAAGGAAGGATAAGGGCGCGGTCACGGATCTTGGTTGTGTACTGTAGGAGCTCGTGATCGACGGTTGGAAAATTCAATTGAACGTTTGTGGAGGGACCTGTGTGTGTTTGTGTGTGTGTGTGTGTGTGTGTGTGTGTGTTCGTTTGAAGGGTTCCAATTCGGGACCAGTAGATCCGTTTCGGCTCCCAAACCAGAAGATCCTGACTGGGAGGTCGCACAACCCCGAGGAGGGATAGGGGGTCTGCATCAGGTGGTATCATAGCACATTTTTCGTCTGTAGATTTCAGGTGAAGGAGGGAAAAGAAGGAGACAAAAAACTCGGAGTTGTACTCTGTGTGTGACAGACAGTCAACACAATGCCGCCAAGATGATGAGATCCGCCTTTAGCCAATCGTGCTGTAGAAAGGGAGATGCGAGAGTTTTGTGCCTGAATGGAGGCAATGGAAGCAACATAGAGAAGAGCACTTGACGTTGGGGATTTTAGTGATGAAAAAAGTGAAGAGGTTGAGGTTGAAGAAGCTATAGGAGAGGATGCTGCAGAAGAAAGGTTGTTGAGAGCAGTTGATAGATTAGGAGGCAGAGCTAAGATAGAGGTCCCCATGTATGAGGGAAATCTAGATGCTGAAGAATTGTTGGACTGGATAAGGTCCATGGACAAACACTTCAACTATGAAGATGTCGATGAGAAGAACAAGGTGAAGTAGACAGTCACCAGGTTAAAAGGGCATGTAGCACTGTGGTGGGATGAACTGCAGGCTGAGAGGAGAAGTAAAGGAAAACAAAGGATAAAGAGTTGGGACAGGATGGTAGCCAAACTGAAGGCTAAGTTCATACCCAAGGAATACCATATCAATCTGTTTAGGAAGCTACAGAACCTGAGACAGAAAGGAATGACAGTCAAGCAGTACACCAAGGAGTTCTACAAGATGAACATAAGAACTGGAAAAAGGGAGAGAGATGAATAAAAAGTTGTCAGATATGTAAATGGCTTGAGATATGAAGTCTAGGACGAGATGAGCATGATGTCTGTGAGGACTGTGGAAGATGTTTATCAGTTTGCGTTGAAGGCAGAGGAGACGTTGGCCAAAAAACAGAACCAGCGAGGAAGAGATAAAGGCTCGATCCCAAGCAAAAGTAATGGTTATAACCATGACCGAGCACATTAGCCTAAGGATGAGGCTGAGAAACCACACAATCACTCAGAATGAGGAGGAAGTTCATGAGGAAGACATAACGGTGGAAGAAACTCTTCTAGGGGAAGAGGCAAAGGAGGAGTAAAGTGATATAACTGTGGAAAGATAGGGCACATGTCTTGGGAATGTCCTGAGAATAAGAAGGAAGGAGGAGAGGCCCACATTTCAGAAGCACAATGAAGAGATGTTGAGACAGAAGGAGCATAGGATGGAGCATCCCTGATGTTGAGAAAAGTTCTCTTAAAACCAGAGGCAGAAATTGAAAGCCAGTGCAGAGGAACAGTCTCTTCAGGACAGCTTGCAAGACTAAGGATAAAGTATGCAAGGTGATCATTGACAGTGGGAGCACTGGCAATCTAGTATCCATAGAGATGGTGGAAAAATTGGAGCTGAAGACAATTGCACATCCAAGGCCATACAAAGTCTCATGGCTGCAAAAAGGACACCAAGTAATGATTACTAAACAATGCCTGGTTGAAATTAAAATAGGAGGATATAAAGATGAAATCACATGTGATGTAATTCCCATGGACGTATAACACATTTTGTTGGGAAGACCATGGTAGTATGACATAAATGTCATTCACGATGGAAGCAAGAATACATACACATTGGATAAGAATGGTAGGACGCATATGTTACTGCCAATGGAGGAGCAAAGAGTGAAAGAGGAAGCCAACACAAGCATACTTCTCATGAGTGGGAAGGAACTCCTGAAGGAAGCCAAGGAAGAATAGGAGATGCAGTTCGCTATGGTGAGGAGGCCCAGAGTCATCCTTGCAAGTACATCAATGGATGATTTACCTAAAGAAGTTCAGGAGCTGTTGGATAATTTTGCTGATATAGTGGTGGATGAGCTTGCAAACTCATTTTGACCCATCAGGAGTATCAATCATCATATCGACTTGATACTAGGAGCAAGCCTGTCGAACAAGGCAGTGTACAGATTAACACCTCGGGAAAATGGGGAGGTAAAGAGCCAAGTCCAAGAATTGTTGAATAAGGGTTTGGTCAAGGAAAGTTTGAGCCCATGCACAGTACCATTTGTGTTAAGCCCAAAGAAACATGGAGGATGGAGAATGTGCATAGACTCGAGAGCCATCAACAAGATCACCATTAGGTATAGATTTCCTTTACCGAGAATGGATGACTTAATGAATTGCTTAAGTGGAGCAAATTTCTTTTCTAAGATAGATCTGAAAAAGTGGATATCACCAGATCAGGATGAGAGAGGGTGATAAATGGAAAACAACCTTTAAGACGAATGAAGGCCTGTATGAATGGCTAGTTATGCCATTTGGCTTAACGAATGCCCCGAGCACTTTTATGAGGCTGATGAATGAAATTATAAAAGATTTCATTGGCAAGTTGAATGATGAGGTTGTATATCTAGACGATATAGTGGTCTTTAGCAGGACAAAAGAGGAGCATTTGAGGCACCTAACGCTAGTAATGAGGAGGCTACAGCAAGAGAAGTTGCTGATCAATCTGAAGAAGTCCTCTTTTATGAAGACAGAGCTCATTTACTTGGGTTTTGTGATATCTTTGAATGAATTGAAGATGGATCTAGAAAAGGTGAAAACAATCAGAGAATGGCCATCACCAAGGAGCATGTTCAAGGTAAGGAGCTTTCATGGTTTAGCAAGTTTCTACAGAAAGTTCATTAGAGACTTCAGTGGAATTTGTGCACCAATGATGGATATAGTAAAGAAGCGGCACAAGTCCTTTAAATGGACAGAGGAGGCTGAAAGGAGCTTCAATATACTGAAGGAGAAGATAACAGAATGACCAATTCTGATCTTGCCAAATTTTGGGAAGACATTTCAGGTGAGATGTGACGTAAGTGGAGTTGCAATAGGAGCTATTATGAGTCAAGATAATAGGCCTGTTGCCTATTTCAGCGAGAAGCTGAATGAGACTAAGAGGAAATAGTCCACATATGACAATGAATTCTATGCCATCATTCAAGCATTGAAGAAATGGAGCCATTATCTTGTCTTGAAAGAGTTTGTCTTGTACAACGATAACCAAGCTTTACAATTCATAACCCGACAAGAAAAAATGAATCAGAGACATGAAAAATGGGTTGAATTTATGCAAAATTTTACTTTTGTCATAAAACATATTGCTAGGAATGCTAACAAGGTTCCTGATTCATTAAGCAAGAGATGTTTAATTCTGCAAGAATTCCAGGTGAAGACCTTGGGGTTTGAACACCTTAAGGATATGTATTGTGATGATACAGATTTCAAGGAGGCCTACGAAGCATGTACAAGCCCTGTACTGAGAGATAGAAGTCAGTGGACAAAGTATATGGTTCAGGAAGGATTTTTGTTCAAAGGAAATCAATTGTGCATACCAAGATGCTCAATGAGGGACAATCTTCTGAAGGAGAAGCATAGTGGAGGATTGGCTGGAAATTTCGGCCATGATAAAACGTTTTCATAGTTGAGCAGTTCACACTATTGTCCAGGTATGAGAACAGATGTGATAAAGTTGGTAAACAAATGTAGAATCTGCCAACATGCAAAGGGGAAAAGACAGAACACTGGATTATATCAACCATTGCCAATACCAGAGAAGCCTTGGGATGCAATAAGCATGGATTTTGTGTTGGGATTGCCAAGAACAGAAAGAGGATTTGATTCCATATTCATGGTGGTGGATAGATTTTCAAAGATGGAACATTTCATCCCATGCCAGAAGACCAATGATGCAACACATGTTGCAAATCTGTTTTTCAGAGAAGTTGTGAGACTTCACGGTCTACCCAGGAGCATTGTCTCAGATAGAGACACAAAATTTGTTGGTCACTTTTGGAGGATGCTGTGGAAGAAGATGGGGACAGATTTTTCCTTCAGCTTAGCTTATCACCCTCAGATAGATGGGTAGATTGAGGTGGTAAATAGAAGTCTGGGGAACTTATTGAGAAGTCTGGTTACTAAACATCATAACCAGTGGGATCAGATTCTGCCACAAGCAGAATTTGCATACAATGACTCACCAAATAGAAGCACTGGGAGGAGCCCATTCCAAATACTATATAGACTACAACCCAGGGGAGTGTCTGAGTTAAGGGACTTAGAACAGGGAGAGATCAGAAGCACTGGAGTAGAGGATTTTGCTGTTGAAATGCAGAGACTCCATAGTCGGATCAAAGAAGAATTACAGAGTTCTAATCAAAAATACAAACACAGAGCTGATCAACATCTCAGGGAACTTCAATTTGAAGTGGGAGATCATGTTTTAGCACATCTCAGGAAGGAAAGGTTCCCTAGGGGAACATATAACAAATTGAAGATGAAGAAGATAGGACCCTGTAAGATCTTGAGGAAGTTTGATGCAAACGCCTATGAGATCGAGCTGCTAGATGGTGTGGGAATTTCACCCATATTCAATGTCTCAGACCTGTACCCTTACAGGAAACATGACACAGAAGGATCAAAAGATCAAGGAAAGATTCAATGGGAGAAGCAGATGCTTGTGGCAGAGAAGCTACAGATGGAGAAAATTATGGATCAGAGGATTGGCAAGAAGACCCGGAGGAAGTCTTATTTTGAGTATCTGGTCAAATGGAAGGGACGCCCAATAGAAGACGCCAGTTGGGAAAATGAAGATGCTATCTAGAAGCAGGGAAAGTCAATAGAGGAGCTCATGGACAGGTGTCCATGAAATTTTGTCAAGTGGAGTATTATGCAGGAGCATTGTTGGCAAGCGCATAGAGGTGGGACCACCCAACACGTGAGAGTTCCTTCAGAACTTCAACGTGAGCAGTCACAAACTATTTCGGGATACGCCTCCACATAGCGCCGAAATTCACCTTCGGAGGCACGCTTGAACTGGTGCCGGGTTTTTCCCTTTGAAGCAAGTTTTTGAAATTGTAAACAGAGCAGAAATTTCCACTTCGGCTCTGGAATATGACTAGAATAAGATAGCGTAGGATAAGGTTTAGAGTAGGCAAGTAGCAGGAAAAACCCTAGGAACATTTTGAGTTAAAAAAAAATTTGTAAGCCCAGTTAGCAGCAGGTAGAGAAAAGAAAAAAAATTGATTTGTGAGAGAACTGCGAGTGAGCAAAAAATCTCAGTTTTTAGAGCTACTGTAGTTTGTATGTATTATGTAGCTAGTGGGAACTTATGAATAGAACAAAATGGAAAATTGATCCAAATGTGTTGTGCTTGGACTGTGTGTATTTTCCTGTTGTTTTCTGTTTTATAAACAAGTGAATGGAACTGTGAGATTTTGGCAGTTTCAATTATTTCTCTTCATTTGGAGCTCTGCAAGGTGTGCATCGAGCTAGGGAGGAATGCTGTGGAGTTGTTTTTATCTTCACTGGGAGCTATGCAAGGTGTGCATTGAGCCAGAGAGAAAACGCCGTGAATCTGAGCTATCGAAATATCTCAGACACAAGGAGTGCGTGGGAGATCGAAGTATGAACCAGACAAAGATCAGGAGGGATAACACTTCGGAAGGTGTTGACGAGACCAATAACTTATTCCCTAGAAGGAGCGAAGATTGAGTCTTCACAGACTTAGAAAATCTTCTAAGTCAGAGTCGAGTAAAAGCTCAGGAGGAAGAACGCCTTTGATCGTTGGATCGCTGTGGGGATTCCCGTGGATCATCCGATTGGAAGGAGGAGCGCATAATTTAATGCTACATAGATCCCGGTGAGGGGAGTTCAAAGATCTGAATGGATGGTGGAGAGTCCTCGAGGAGGAACATCGAAACCCCACAAACCGTTGGATAAGGTGGAGCTGTAAGGAGATTAGCGGTGAGGGCTACTTGATGTCCGAAAGCTTAGGAGGAACCACGACCATTGATCTCAGATAGATCTGGACCGTTGGTTCAGTTCATGAAATTAGGTATTGCCAACTAGAGGGATAGAGGTCTTGTCTTCCAAAACCCTGAGTCGCGAGATCACGAAATAGCGGAGTCGACCCATTTCACGGACTCGGATATCATGAACCAGAAAGTGGAGTCCCTTATTTTTCAAATCTCCGAGTCACGAGACTGCGATTTGATTTGAACCGTCGATCATAGGTGGATCTGGACCATTGGTTCACATCGTGAACTTGAATATCGTGAACTAGGAAGCGTAGTTCCTTATTTTTTCAAACCTCTGAGTTGCGAGATAGCGAGGACTGTCCATTTCGTGAACTTGGACATCGCAAGCTAGGAGGCAGTGTTCTTGGTGCTCCAAGACCTCGAGTCACGAGATCATGAAATAATGAGGTCAGATCATTTCGCAAACTCGGGCATCGCAGGCTGGAGGGTGGAGTTCTTGGAACTTCAATACCCTGAACCACGAAATAGCGAAAGGCAGGAAGGATAAGGGCGCGGTCATGGCTCTTGGTCATGTACTATAGGAGCTTGCGCTCGGTGCTTGGAAAATTAAATTGAGCATTTGTGGAGGGACTTGTGTGTGTGTGTGTTCATTTGAAGGGTTCCAGTTTAGGACCAACAAAGCCGTTTTGGCTCTCGAACCAGAAGATACTGGCCGAGAGGTCACACAACCCTGAGGAGGGATAGTGGGTCTGCATCAATTCATGTGCTCCTGGTTTGATCATAGATACAAATGGCTGCAAAAAGATGGCTTTGGGTGAAGTTTGGGGGTCATTCTTCCCTTTTGTTTGTTCTTCTCCTGGTTCGTTCTTTCCCTGGTTCTCTCTTCCCCTGGTTCATTTTTTTCCCTTTCTCTATTGTTCTTCTTCCTCTTCACTCACTATTTCTAGTTCATGTGCTCCTGGTATGAGCATGGAAACAAATGGAAGGAAGAGGAGAGCCATTGATGAATGGAAGTAATAATTATTGATCATTCCAAAAGGGAATGAATGCCTATGTGCATGATCTTGATGGAAGTTTAGATATAATAATCCACAACTGTGAGTACCGAGAGTCCCATCAGGGAGATTCTTAAACAGAAACATTGGAGCCTTGGAAGGGTATGGATAGCCTAAGGCACTACGTGGTAGATAAGGGGGTCCATTCTCTTGAGGTTGTGTAAGTTGGGTAGAAGAGAGCTGGTGTACTTTGAATTGTTGTGAGTGATGAATGACCTGTGATAGATTGAGTGTTGGGAGGCCTATTAGTTATGAGACTAATGTAAGTTCATATATAACCATCCACAACTGAGAATCCTTGGAGTTCCTAGTAGGGAGATTTCTTGACTAGTAGCACTGGAGTCCTGGAGAGAAATGGAACAACCTCAGGGACCACATGGAAAATAAAGGTGTTCATTTATTTGGGTTGTGCAGGTTGAGGGGGAAAGAGAGCTGGAAATTATGATTTGATGTGAGGTTGGGAAACCTCAGAGCTAGTTAGCCAATTGCTGTGTATTTAGACTTGTCCTAGGACACATCCTTGTGGATTCATAGCCCTGGCTCGGGTGTAACCCAATGTTTAGAGTAAAAGAACAACAATGTCTATGGTTGGGAGGAACATCCTTGGTCTACAACTAGTTGGTGAATCTTTACAAGAAAAGATAAGTGCTCTCTGTCATGTGATTTATGTATAATGTATATTCTATTGTGTATTTAATTATCTCTAAGATATGTATTTTAATGTGCATGTCTGCTGGTTATTTGTTGTGCATGACACATTTTTTATCCCTTTTATGTTGTAGCATGGATCTTGATTAATCAATATCCATGCGGTTTTCATGACTCTAACATTGTTGAACAATCCTTTGTTTTCGAGATAAGATCAGAGAACTGAGTCTTAGGACTGTAGGGTGCCCCACTTGCTGGTGGTTGGGTGTGTTGCAACCTATTTAAGTGGCGTATCCCAACCTGCGAGTGGATGGGTATGTTACATCCATGGTATTAATCCCATGGTTTACATGTAATGAAATCCTATAATAGGTTGGTGATACTCCATTTTAATATGTCAAGAGTTGAGCAGTGAAGGCTCACTTTGTCAGGGCCTGGAAATTGGTTAGCTTGGCCGGATTTGGACAAGTGAAATAATAGACCTATTATTGGCTGGTTTTTTTCCCATAAAGGTTTTCCAGGGTAAATCTCATGTGAATTATGTTTGTATGTTGCTATGATTTGAAATATTATTTTTCTCTTGTATTTTTATTTCCTAACAACTGGTATCATAGAAAGATAGGATTCAACACTAATATTTGAAGAGAACCAGATTTGGTCTCAAACTGTGTGAAGGATATATGGCTTGGATGCTTGGATTTGATGGATGGATATGTCAGGTGTGGTTGGATATGTTTTCTGGTTGCAGATCTACCAAGAAGCGAGCATCAAGAGCTCAAGGAATGACAAGGCAAGAGGATGGAGACACAAGTGTCGGGATAGCAACAATAATGATAAAAAAGGAAAATTTGATAGAGTTGAATGTAAATAGGAATACGATTGTAAGACTTGGTTAGGCATGTGTACCCCAGGTTTCAATTTTCACTAGTAAAGTCTAGATGTAGACCTAGGTGATAGGGGGAGAATGTGGGATTCCCAGATACACTGACTTTGAGGGAGGTTTGGCTAGATTTGGTCATGGGAAACCCCGAGTAAATTTTAACTGGGGGAATGTTTGGGTAAATTTGACTTGGTGAAAGAGTCAAAGTTGTTAGGTCAATAGTGGTGGTTTCGGGCACATGATATTAGTGACCCGTGGTATTGAGTTCATGAATTACATGTAATTAAAGCCTATAAAAGGCTAGTGACACTCCATTGTAATGGGTCAAGAATTGAGTAGTGAAGGCTCACTTCATCGGGGCCAGGAGATTGGCAGGATTGGATGGATTTGTCCAAGATAAATAGTAGATCTATTATTGGTTGGTTTTTCCTGTAAGGGTTTTTCAGGATAAATTTCTTGTGATTTATGTGTGCATGTTTCTGTGATTTGAAATATTATTTTTCTGTCATGTTTTTATTTCCTAACAACTGGTATCAAAGAAATCCCTAGGAGGTTTTCAAGGCTTCAACACTGATAGTTGAAGAGAATTGGGTTTAGTCTTGGAGTGTGCAAAGGATATATGGATTGGATTCTTGGATATGATGGATATGTTAGGTGTGGTTTGATCTCTTGTTTGATTGAAAATATACCATGAAGTGAGCATCAATATATGGAGGAATGACAAGGAGAGAGGATGGAGGCATAAGTGTCATTATAGAAACAATGAAAACAAATAAAAATAAGAAACAAAAACAAATTGATGGAGTTGAATGTAAATGGGCATATGACTATAAGACCTGCTTAGACATGCATACCCTAGGTTTGAAATTTCATTGGTAAAGTCTATACGTAGACCTAGGTGATAGAGGGGGAGCATATAGTATTCTCGGATACCCTGAATTTAAGGGAGGTTTGGCCAAATTTGGTCATGGGAAACCCCAAGTCAAGTTTAAAGGGGGAAATGTTAGGATAAACTTGACTTGTTAAAAGAGTCAAAGTTGTTAGGTCAACAACGGTGGTTTTCGGAACATGGTATTTGTGACTCGTGGCATTAATCCCTTGGATTACATGTAATGAAAGCCTATAAAAGGATGGTGATACTCCATTGTAATATTTCAAGAGTTGAGAGGTGAAGTCTCACTTGGACGAGGCGAAGAGATTGGTTAGCTTGGCTGGATTTATCCAAGGGAAATAATAGATCTATTGTTGGCTGGTTTTTTTCCATAAGGGTTTTCCAGGGTAAATATTATGTGATTTATGTGTGCATGTTGCTATGATTTGAAATATTATTTTTCTCTCGTATTTTTATTTCTTAACAATATGATCCTAGTATCTAGTCCAAGAAACCTTTCGAATGCATTTTATCTTGCATCCTACTCTTGTGGTTAAAAACCCACATGATACAAGACCATTTCAAGTGACTATGCCTTCATCTCAAGATAACAATTATGGATAACCGCCACCGCAACTACCATCTCATTCGATCATGAATTTCTCTCATGACCTACACTGCCTCTTTCATCTCAAGATAAAAATCATGGATAACTACCACCACAACTACCGTCTCATTCGATCATGAATTCTCTCATGACCCACGTTGTCTATCTCATCTCAAGATAATAGTCATAGATAACTACCACCACAACTACCATATATCTCTAGTATCCATTTATCTTAGAGACTATCTTCCTTCTCAACAACAACCTTCTAGGATTTGCTTCATGCATCTTTTTATTCTTGGCTATCTTCTTCTTCTTTCATCTTCAACAAATTCACTCTAAAATCTAGTTCTTTATCTTGTGCAATTCTGTATCTTCTATGGCTCTATCATCTCCAATCCTTCTAAACTCTTGGTTACTGCACCTCCTCAAATTTCTCGTCTTCATGAAGAAATCCTCGAGAATTGTCTCATATCCCTCAACCAAACTACCATTCATGGACATTTCCTCTAGAACTGCCTCCCACCATTCTTCTTCCAACAATCATAATATGAAACAACATTCTCCGAGGTATTCTTTTTTCCAAAGTTACACATGAACACTATCAGGAAACCACTCCTCAAGAGTGTAACCAATCCTCATACTCTTTCATATACTTTCATCCATGAGTTATAGATAACTTGATACCCTCATGCATATTCTTCCATCCCGTTGTAACATAAATTGACTACGTCAAAATTTTTGTCTTTTCTGTAAAATTTGACTTATTTTCTCTTGGAACCGATGTTATAACTCTGAAATACCTCTTCAAATGTTTTCAATTTCTTTTGCAAAACTAGTTTAATTTCCCATTCCCTAGATTTTTCTTGGTCCCATATGATCTCTTCTTTTTACTTGTGTTTATTAATATCGTTCCAAAGTTTTTTTTTGGTCAAAATCATTACCCCAAGCCAAAATTTTCTAGCCCTTGTCTATTAAATAAATGTTCAACCGAATCCCAAATCTATTTGTTTATAAATCACCTACCTCTAGTTATAGTTGAATGCTAAAAATAAAATACGATTGTCGACTAAACCCTTGATATCCATAATATTAATTCGTTGAGTTATATGTCTAAAATAATTTCTAAGCGACACGTAGGTGTCAAAGGATATTAACCAATCCCTTACCTTTTGCAAAGTCAAAGGTATTTGTCCAAAAGATAATCCTAGGATCTAAAGAATAAATGCCAAGTTGAAATCCAAATTTGTGTAATTGAATGTCATATGCCCATATCATATATCCAAGAGCTAAGGGATATAGATCAGAGGATTACAGAAGGAAATAAAAAATATGATAATGCAGAACCATGTGCATGAAAGTTAAGCCAAATTCCACATTGGAGGTAGTAAAGACAAGGTGTTGTATCTATACAGGTGAGCATGGCAGGATCCACAACTTGGAGAAATAATATTGAGTGCTAATATGGAAAAGGATATCCGACGACTACAATTAATT